>JAVXUP010003866.1:0-50299 GCA_033070095.1 Escallonia herrerae | reverse complement strand
CCCAAAATTGGCCATTGTGGAACAATCAAGGTCCCACCACCTAATAGCATTGGACTTACTCATTAAAAGGAACCTTCACTACACGTGGCCACCATATGATTTGAAAGTATTATTTTGATCCACTTTCCTCTCCATTTTTTGTGCTTTCAGTAGGTCAAGGTTGAAAAAGTAAAAAGTATATATATATATATATATATATATATATATATCGAAGTAGTCCAAGGGATCAGGATATATAGCAGGCTTTTTGTGTGTAGTGCTTGCCCATTTTGCTAGAATGCCTTCCTAAGCAGTTGCCTTGTGGCCTTTGCTGCCCCTTTAAGCTAAGCTATTTCCAAACCACCCGTTCTTTTGTTTCATTTTCCATGTAAATTGAAAAAGAAAGTATCATCATCTTAATATTCATTGCTATTAGAGTCAACTTCGTAAATTAAGGAATCTCCTTAATTTACTCACAATCATATCAGTCTGTCATATTAATCTTGTTGTATCTTGTCAATCCTTGATTTCTTCATTGTATTAATTGTTAGGTCAACTGTAATGCCTATAAATAGAGGCCTCTTATGTACTCTTAAACACACAGAAATATACAGACATTTTTTGTTTCAACTTGGTATCAGGGCTAGGCCCCTGCCGCCCCATTCGATCCAACGGGACCACCTCTTATTCCCACGGTTCGCGTGAGGGCAGGTGTTATGACCGCTCCCTCCACCGTTCACTTGGTTGTCGTTCTTCTAATTTTGCGATATGTGCAGGGTACTCTATCTCATGGCTTGCACTATCCATCCGCATCCTCTCTACAACTCACTGCCTACTTTGATGCAGACTGGGGATGCGATCTTGTCGATCGTCGCTCTACTACAGGTTTATGTTTCCTTCTAGGAAATTCTCTCATCTCCTGGCGCAGCAAGAAGCAGTCCATTGTCTCTCGCTCCAGCACTGAGTTTGAATATCGTGCTCTTGCTGACACTACTGCTGAGTTAGTTTAGTTACGACGGTTACTTGAAGACATGGGTGTCTTTTTTGACTCTGCTAGTCTTATTCATTGTGACAGTCAGAGCGCTATCTAGATCACTCACAATGATATTTTTCATGACAGGACAAAACAAATTGAGATTGATTGCCATGTTACTCGTACACATCTCACTCGTGGTATCCTTGAGTTCATTCCTGTATCTTCCTCCAAACAACTTGCAGATGTCTTCACGAAGTCCTTCTCCGTAAAGAACTTCTTGCATTTCATTTCCAAACTCAACCTGGTCTTTGGTCGACCACATTGAGTTTGAGGGGGATATTATAGTCAACTTCGTAAATTAAGGAATCTCTTTAATTTACTCACAATCATATCAATCTGTTATATCAATCTTGTTGTATCTTATCAATCCTTAATTTGTATCTTGTCAAATCCTTGATTTATTCATTGTATTAATTACTAGGTCAACTGTAATGCCTATAAATAGAGGCCTCCGATCTACTCTTAAACACACAGAAATATACAGACATTTTCTGTTTCAACTATTGCTACAACTCTCAATACTTGAGTAGATTCAATTTTTCAGTGTCCTTGAAGAGGTATTCATTCACGATATGGGTACCTCTAATGTAAAAGGAGAAGCAAACTACAACTGTCTATTGCCCTACTTATTATATTGATATTGACAAACTCAAATAAGGACTATTATCTTATCTCGTAAGCTATATCAATGCCTTGAAGTTATGTGACTAAAATATCACCTCCTAAATCATTGAAACTGTCCATGTTTCATAAAACAAGAAAACCTAGAGCACTAGGAAACAAAATGCGCAGAGTTTTATGTTCGTTCATTTTAGAGTTAACTTTGGAGTTAACTTTAGAACTGATTCACGAATCAAATTGATTAATGACTCTAAATGAACATATGTTAAGTAACTTGGAGGGTTTCTTAAATCCTAGCCATGACTAGGAACTATTAGAATTTCTCTAGAAAGGATACTCATGATCCAGGTTTTGTACCTATTGGGTACACGTAGAAAATTCCTTTTACATATCCTGGATTATTATGTTCTGAACAATCTTTTAATTGAACTTTCACTGGGCCATGCACGTATGACTTTAAAAATTTTAAAACAGGGGGCAAAACACAGTCTATGAATTGTACCAAAAAACGGACATGCAATAATGAGTATATGAACATTCTTATGACAAGCAAAAAGGATGTAGGAGGATACAAAGGCTCTTCGTGCAAGCTATAATACTTTTTTCTACTTGATAATGTGGATAGGTGATAATCATTGTATTTTGGTATGACTAATTGTTATTAGTGCTCCACAAACTTGAATTAAAATGTTCTCGATATGTTAACAACTATCATTATTATTATATAATAATTCTTACATCTTAAGCAGTAGATAAATTTATTTGACAAATTTATACCGAGTATATAATTAATGTCGTGTATTGTCTTTGAATTCATTCCCTTTCTTTGTTTAAAGTAAGTTTAAAATATGTTCGACTTTGCTAAAGCATATAACTGTGTAACACTGAATTGCATCCAGCCCGTTCAATTGCACGGTCCATTAGCTAGCAATAATAATAGAGGATCCCTTAATATTCACCTCATGTAAGTCCATCATTGTGAGCAAAACAAAAAGGTGCAAAGTATTGTCCCCAGGAGTAAACAGAAAAATAGAAGAAAGATCTGAAATACATTCGGACATCATTCAAGTCCCAATGGAGGAAAAGGCTGCTGCAGTCAACCAAGATGATCCATCATAGCTTTTAACAGAACCATATCTACATAAAAACACTCCCCTCGTTCCACCCCCCCCCCCCCCCCCACCCCCACCCAAAACCCCAACCTGGACCCATACTTGTTTAGTGAGCTGGATGAGGAAGTGGGTGGACTGCACGGTGAGCTTGAACGGCACAGGCACAGTGCACGGATGTTAGGTTCAGGCAGCCACTTATGATGAGTGAGTGCCGACCTGGGCAGGTGTGAAGCGCCGGAAATGAGTCACATAGAGCTTGGACAGCAGGAGGAGTAAGGGCCGTGCACTGACTGATGTTTAGATTCATCAGCCCAACTTCCTCGTACCTGTTTTTAACAGATTCCCACATGCCATGCTTGTTCTTCACTTGACCGTGAGCCAAGGAATACATTGCTCTGTCTGTGATGTTCTGGCAGTAGTAGAGACCAAGGGATCTCAGATGACGGCAATTGTTTGCAAGAGCAATTACACTGTCATCTGCAATGTCCAAAAAAATAAAAAACTAAGGAAACAAACAACAACAAGAAAGCAAGATGAAATCCCAATGATCTATTGGAAATGGCAGGTAGGCCACTAGCGAGCTATGCAGACTTCCTTACACTCGACATGCCATTTTTATTTTCAGGTACTAATGTCAAGTCAGTTGAAACAAAGTAGACGTCGTTTCCTATGCTCAATGTGTTAAAAATCGTAGCTATGTATAAACTGTACACACATGTATGTATGCCTGCCAACTAGTTCAACGCTCTCTGCATCTGGTACTTATGTATCAACCAATCAGAGGTAGCTGGATGACAGTTAAATGAAGTGTCAACCAAGTAAGAATTGAAGAGTCATTTGACAAGAAAAAGGACCAGTGGGACAATCTTAAAGGGTACTGCAAATACAGAAAGCTTGGGCAACGTTTTCTATTAACCATGGAAATACATGATTATAAGACAGAGAAAGGCTAAGTAAGAATATCAGTAAGCACAAAAAATCTCTATGGACCATAGTACCATATTCACATCAACTAAAACTTTAATGCAGAAGAACTTAGTTCCTTGGGAAAACAAAGAATTTTGTCAAAACCTGATTTTGACAATTTGCAGCCTAAATTGTGGATGATCTATGAAAGAGGGGAAACTTAGAATTCAAAAGTTTGTGCTTTTGTATCTCTTATAGCCAATTTGAAACTCTGGAGATCAACAAAGGAGGTTTATGATAAATATCAAAACGAAGAATTTCATTTCAACTTGCTAATATTTAATGATGCCGTAATACTTTGTGTGAGGGTTCACCTAATAATGATGATTAACACATCGATATTACATGATACAAGTCACTCTATGTTTCAACCATCTTACAGATTTCCTTCTAGTATTTCAACCCATTCTACTTTATCTTGCAGTATAAAGTAGGTCACAAAAAACACAACCACAAGATATATTTAGACCCTTGCAATATTTAATCGATGAAGGAACAATGGATTTACACACAGTTCAAAAGACAATATGTCTATACTTAAGGCAACTCACTTGTGCTGATATTCCACCAAAAGTAAACATATGCTTGGTTATCTAACTTATTGAAAACAGGTATAAGAAGAATTATCCAAGCTAGCAATTAGTTCAACTAACTTAGTAGGATACCTGTTATGAGAACACAGCCGCACAAGTCAAGAACTCTTAGTTCAGGGCATCCATATGCTAAACTCATTATCCCTACATCACCAACATTCTCACACCATCCCAGGATAACAGACTGTAGTTGGTTGCAGTTATATCCAATAGCCTGCAAAGAATGGTCTTTGAGAGTTGGAAAATACATGCATGTCATGTAACAGAACAAGTCCAACAACCAAAAGGTGCAACTCTTTCATACCTTCAATGCCCTGTCAGATGCAGCCTTCACACATCCACAAAGATTTAAAACTTTTAACTTTCTGCAAAAATTGGAGAGATATTCAAGAGCAGTATCACTGAAGGCCGAGCACCCACTGATGTTTAGCTTAGTAAGATTTGGACAACCATGAGCCAAAGCATATAAGGAGCGATCACTAAGTTTGAAGCTTTTGCTAAGGTCCAGGTCCTGCAGGTCATGGCAGCAATTGGCAACTGTCTCCACAGCATTATCCTCAAGTTGTGGTTTATCTTGGCGCAGAACTAAAACCAGGAGTTTCGTGAATTTGGGAGCAAGAGACAGCACCAAGTCATTCATGTTATTCTTGCACCTACAGAGAAGAATTTTTTTTGGTAAAAGGAACACAAACAGGGAGAACGAGCATTAAGCTAACAATGAAGACCAGGAAAGCATACTTTCTGAAAAGCTTAAACTGTGGAGTCAGTTCTCTTAGCTAAACAGTTCAGCAGAGTTTCCATTTCGAAACATTATGCGTAAAACCTAATCTGGAGACCTTCAAAAAAGGGCGGGCCGTTGCACAAGGCTCCCGCCACTACAAGACCACATCATGTGCTGAAAATATCATCACCAGAGATTTGGTACCATTTTTTATGAGCCGCTGAAATATTGTAAAATTAAACAGGAACGTTAATTTCAAACTCAAAGGAAATTGCAGTCAGCTGTCCTGTCTAATATCTAAGGAAAAACAGTTCAAGAAGACTCTTGAAACCTTCAGAAGAAAGTATGAAAAAATGTCCAAGAAAAACATCAATAAAACACAGCACAAAATGCACTGAACTATCCCTGCTGATCTAGTTCAGATAAAAGGGGACAATATATAGACACTTCTAGCTGATTTAAGAACTGATCTTAGTGACGAAGAGCTACTTGATGCCCTATTCTAGCAGAGGCTATTGATCTAAACACAGTAGTCATACATATCTCACAACGGAAATAGTAGTGCACGATACAGGTGAACATCACTCTAAAAAATTGCAATACAAACACACGGAAAACTGAGACATTCTATTGCAAATTTGATAAGAGAGCCGGCACAGAGCGAAACGCAATCTAGTAGCAAAACAAATCAAAAGCTTATAACTTTTAAATCAAACACAACCAACATGACAGACTATAAAACCAATTTGTAAGCCAAAATATTTGTTTACAACATAATTGCAGAACATACAACATGAAGTGGGAGGGGTGCAATAGAGTGGATACCAAGAGAGGGAGAGGCGGGTCAGTCCCAAGCAAATAGCATCCCTCCACCCACTACAAACGCCAGAAGCAACGATCACCGTCCGATCATCAACAAGCGACACAATCCTCAACAGAAGCTCCATTGGAATGTCCTTCCAGTCTGTAATCACTCTGCCACCCACCACGTTCGCAGCCCCAATCCCACCACCACCACCACCACCACCACCAGCAGAAAATACTATCATATGCTCAAAGCACAACCCCAAATCATCCGTCTTCAAACCTTCCGCCCCTATCATTTATGACCCAATACTGCACCCTCAACCACTTTGTTACTGTCAAAAAAGCCAATTTAGAGACAGAAGAAAATGAAATTAGAGAGAGAAATTAATAACCCGAGTGTTTTGTGTGTATGTGTCAGTTTTCAATGCATTGAAAGTAGTGAAACTTATGGTAAAACGACAACCAGAAACCATCCATGTGTCAAAGATTTAGAGACTTTGCAGGCTGAGGAAACAAACAGTCGTCATCCCGAAAACCCTATAGCAGTTTCTAGAAAGCCACAGGAGCCAAACAGGGCAGAAGTACAGTACAAATTTTTATTTTTTTTTTGGAAACTTTTAACAATCACAGGTGAAAAATCAATCAATCTCCCCCCCAGAAAATGAAACCCTTTATGCAAAATTAAGAACATCTCTACGTGATCACGGAAAAAAATTTGATGACAAAACCCCAAAAAAAATCTAAAGAATCTACCAGACAGGGATAGCAGAAGAGTGAAGAAATTGAACTTTCAACAATCAAATGAGCTCAGGAAAATAACAAAACCCATTATGCATAAAAGAAGGAACCTTTTTTCTTGATCACAACAAAAAATGAAATTGATCAAATGGAAAACAGTGAACAGCTTTGTAATAGCTGATCAGACCTCAATTTGTGAATAAGTGCAAATTATTTTGCCATTAAGGATGGGCTACAGTTGCAAATTTTGCAAGTAAAACACGAAGGGGCTAAAGAGAAATGGTGGGTACCTCTGAAATTTAATGGATGCAGTGGGTTCTGGGTTCTGTTGAGCTTTGAAGCAGTCGTTTTATTGAGACAGAGGAAAAGAGGGTAAGAGGGGGTGGGGGAGGAAGAAACGTACGGGCAAAGGTGTTGAACGCCGCGTACCTTGCCACGTGTCGAGAGGATAGCGGGGGTGATGGAGTGGGTCCCACTCAAAGGTAGCGGTGATCAATCGCGTGTGATCAACTGATGTGATGTACTTTGATGTGGTTGTTTTGGGGATGGGGTGCTGCTGCAGAGCAGGGATGAGAATGGGAGGTACACGGGAGAAATGTAAATTGTGTGTGGATTTTTCTGGAATCTATAAATCCAAAATATAATGTGTAAAAGTAACTAATTAGATAGCATTTTTGGTTTGATCAATCTAAACCGACTTCTTAAGATTTTTTTTGAAATGTTTTTCACGATATGAGAATCTTTGGCCATGTTTGGATAATTAATCAATGTTTTCCTTTTCGTACTTTCAACAAAATTTCGTTTCTCAGTCGATTTTATTTTAAGAAAATATTGAAGTTAATACTTTTTAAAAAAGTACTCACAATTCATTACAAGCTTATGTATATATGTGTCTATATATGCGTGTGTGTCCTTTTCTAGATTGACTCGTTATTTGATGACGAAGATCTTAGGATTTTAGTAATCTTTTTATGTTTTTTATACTCTTTAAATTGTATCCGATCAATTCGTGCTATTTTTATTTTCTTAAAAACGGTAAGAGGTTATACGTGTTTAATTTTATCTAAAGAAAGAGTTTTATTCCTCTTTCGGGAAATAAGTAGATGAATACAATGAAAATAATAAGATCATGCTCTTGAAAGTCCTACATCTTTGTTTAATGCGTTTTATGCCATTAAACTGCACCAAGAAACTTTTGAATAAAAAATTTCATACTTTAAATGAATTTATGCGGTGATGATGACATTGTACTAAGGCAAACATAACCGCTTAACTCTTGATTTACTAAAACCGCTTCTAAATTACATGTTTTAATTTATTGTCGCGCTATTACATCCAATTTTATTTTTTTGGGTAAAAGGTCCCATGTGTGTGTAGTTTTATTCCCTCAAAAAAATATGTACAATTGGTCTGAGCTTTCGATCTGTTCCTCATCTATACAATCCTCTCTTTGTTTTCTTATGTTCCTGACCTCTTAGAAAGAGTCAGTTGGTCATATGTCTATTGAGGAGCTGCTTATCTATACTCCAATCCTCACAAATTGTTTGATTAGCCCCATTATTAACAGCTTTCTTCCAACTATAAGTCATATACCTCACCCATTGTTGTATGACAATCATACATGCTTGTGCTGAAGCCTTTTGATCTTTAAAAATCCTTGCATTCCTCTCTTGCCAAATCCCATAGCATGTTGCAGCCACAGCTAGTTTGCCTATCTTTGCCTTAAGACTCTTGCCTCTGAAAGTTTTGCAAGCATAGTCCAGCATCTGCTTCCATGTTTTTGGGCTTTTAGTCCTCTGTAACTTACTGAAAACCATGGTCCATAAGTCCTGAGCAAAAGAGCACTGCCAAAACAAATGATCTTCATTCTCAGGGTGTAATGCACATAAGACAGGTATCTTCTGATAAGATATTCCATGCCTTGAGTTTAGTCTTGGTTCTGATCCCTCCATTGCATAAAAGCCACAGCATCACTGAAAATCTCGGAATGCGTCCAGAGAACCATAATAATGTCCCCAAGTAACTACTGATGCTTTAGTCCTTATTCCTTCATATGTAGTCCTAATAAATTGTTTCTTCCAAATTACTTCATCCTCAGCCAGAATATTAGGCCTAGGAATTTCAGAAAGTGCAGAGTTAAGATCTTGTAATGCTTGAGACCTCAATGAGGGAACCTGCCATCTTCCATTATGAATGATTTCACAAACTTTAGGATTCAGATTCAGGCCTAAATCATACAAAATTCTCTGTCCACATATATCCAGTATCGTGCCATTGGATAGCCACCTATCCTTCCACAGCCAAACCTAAGTTTATTGCCCACTTGTTAATGAAAAAACTGAGCAAATGTAGCTCTGATTTTCATGATCTTACACCAGGTCCATGACAGATTTTAGCCACAATTTGACCCGTCAATCCAAAAGCTTCTCCAGGCCAATCATCTCCCTACAAAATTCTTGTTCCTAAGGGTTAAATCCATGGTTAAAAGAGGGGTTATTTCTTGTTCTAAGTGCTCACCTGCCAAAGGAACGAGTTATTTACGAGGCATCCTCTCGTGTGGGGGCTCAAACTTGGTGCAATTTGGGGGCTTGAAAAAGGGCATTGATTTTTTATGCCTATATATATTGCGAGTTTCATATTCGCTAAAATGGCAAGTCATCTTTCATTTTTTGTTTCTTTTTTTGACATTCCCCCAATTAAAATTATGGGGTGGGTCAAGAATGAGAGAGAACATAGATGGGAACCCTTAGGGGGGATTAAATGCATGGGTTTATATATATATATATATATATATATATATATATATATATATATATATATATATATATATATATATATAGGGAGCTGATCCATTGATAGCGCTAGCAAAATGGAGTATTTGCTAGCGCGATCTGGGCCGTCCATCCTGAAAGATGGACGGTCCAGATCGCGCCTTTTTCGAAAACTGTCAGTCGTCCGCGACACTATGTCGCGGACGAATTTTTTTACCTTTTTGCCCCTCCACCCGTCCGCTACATTGTATCGCGGACGGTCCAAATCTTCTTTTACATTTTTTTTAAGTTCGTCCGCTACATAATGTAGCGGACGTTTTTTAACAAAAATACCGTCCGCTACATTATGTAGCGGACTATTTTACTTTCTCGAAAAGAGACATCTGTGTTGTCAGAGCTCTTGAAAAAAGACAACCAACTTTTATTTTCTCTTTCCCCCTCATCTCTTATCTTCTCTCTTCTGGATGAGCTCCTTCAAGACGGTGGAAGGGTGATAGAAATGGAGGAGGTTGAAGACCCTAGAACAAAATGACAATCTGTTGCTAGCCAATTTCATGAATGGTTCCAGCCTGCAGGTGGAAGTGCTAATTAAGTGTGCTCGTTTTGGAGTCTTTTTTACCAATGGCAATCTGTTGCCAACGAACTTCATGAAGATTTGTTCATCAGGATCAAAGTAAGAAGAGAGAGAAAAAGAAGAAGTCAGAATGAGAGAAGGGAGGGAAAAAAGAAGACTAGTCCGCTACATTATGTAGCGGACTAGTCTTCTCTTTTTCCCTCCCTTGCGGACACATTAATGACACAGAAAAGTCATACCACACATGTGTGGGCCTGTCATTCGTCCGCGATACTATGTCGCGGACGGCATGGAGGGGCAAAAAGGTAAAAAATGTCGTCCGCAATATTGTGTCGCGGATTACTTTTTTTTGACATGCGTCAGGGCCTGTCAGTCGTCCGCGATACAATGTAGCGGACGGGTGGAGGGGCAAAAAGGTAAAAAAATTCGTCCGCGATATAATGTCGCGGACGACTGACAGTTTTCGAAAAAGGCGCGATCTGGACCGTCCATCTTTCAGGATGGACGGCCCAGATCGCGCTAGCAAATACTCCATTTTGCTAGCGCTATCAATGGATCAGCTCCCATATATATATATATATATATATATATATATATATATATATATATATGGTCACTCCGGTCAATCAGTCACCTTAGGCATTGAAAATCATCAATAAGATTTCATGCATCAAAATATGGGGGTACTTAATATTTATGTTGGTCACTTAGGTTTTATGTTTTTTTTTTCTTCTCAATCTCAAAAAAAGGAGGTAGAAAGAAAATTTATTTAATCACAGTGAAACTACCAATTGTTAACGAGGTTAGGATTACTTAAAGATTCTATATAATATGTTGTTAGGCCAATTTAAATGCATGAAGTTGCAACGCTAGGCATTGATGGCGTCGTGGACAAGGCCACACCGCCACGATGTCATTCGGTTCCAATTTAATCTTTGATTCCATCTAACTTAAGAAATCAAATTGGAGTACCTTATATCAACTTGTATATGATATGTATATGAAATCTCAGTCACACATATCATACTACGAACAATTTCTTTGAAAAGCTGCAGCCATGGTTAATTGGCTGCGAAAATAAGCGCACCCCATTTTTTGACCCGTGTATGTATTCTCCGGTAGTTGAGCTAACTGGTGGTATTGTTTTGGGAGGCACTTGTGGCTAGTATAGCTGAAGGCCTACAATTGATTGCAGATATACGCGCATCCTTTCGATGATTTTTTTGTTATATTTTGTTCACAAGTGACTACGATTAGACTTGAACCGATGACCTTGCATGCTATTTTGATGAATTCACCAACGAAATCCCCTTATCTCTGTATGTGGATGACATTATTGCTAAATACTGGTGCAGTATTACGCTAAACTCGCATAAGCTTATTTATTAATTTGTTGTTCTTTTAAAGAATATCGCTAAATGAATAGGAGCACTAGTTAGGCATGCACCCACTTGTGCCGCTCAAGCCACTTATTCACTAGTTCAAACATGCTGCACAAGTTTTCTTAATACATACTCCCTTCATTCCACATAATTCAATATTTTTTTTATACACAGATTAATGATATTAGTCATATATTATATATTTTCTATTTTATCCTTTTTAGCAGAAGGGGAAGAAATTGGGTCAAGTAAGAGAAAATGAATTACTGGGATGTTAAATATGGAGAGAGAAATAGAGTAAGAAAGTATAAAATTGTGGGTCGAGAAAATGAGTTGGTAAAGAGTTCAATGTGGAAAGAGAAATAGAATAAAAAAGTATAAAAATGAAAAATATTTAAAAAAATTAATTTTAAAAGTGTGTAATTCTTATGTCACGATAAAAAAAAATATGATCAATTTATACAGGACGAATAGAGTAATATATTAGCAAAATTTTGATTATTGACATAATTTAATTGCTCGGAATGCATGCCAATGGCGGAAGAAAACAAATATTCGAGTTCTATAATAAAATTTATTTATTTGGACAGCTGTAGTTTCATAGCAGAATCATGGCATCGTTGAAAGACAAAGTGAAAATGGAGACGCATGGTATATATGTATATGTATGTACCAAAAGGAGAAAGCGAAGAAATGGACGGTCGAGAAGGTTCCGATTTTCTGTCAAAACACGAAGCCGCGCCAAAAAGTGCGAGATAATGGGAGGGGGGCATGCAAAGGATTTTGCCTTTAGCTTTAAGCACTTGGGTGGGTGAGTCTAATCATGTCCCATTGTCTTACTTTACACCATTCCATTATCACATCTATATCTTTATATGTGTTATCTCATGTAGTATAATTCTTACATCTTATTTCTTCATGTCATATCTCATCTTATCTAACCTGATTTTGGACTATTCGGCCGCTTCGATATTTCTTTTCATCTTCTCTTTATCGATTGGTTTTTGGCCCAACTTAGTTGCCAAACGATGCTTCTATACTAACTCTGTCATTGTTATTTGAGTTCAATTTAATGTTTACACGTGTTCAAATCGATTTCAAATTTTTACACGAGGGTGGAAAGAAGAAATCCAACAAAAAGGGGATTAGTATTCCACCTCTTGAATCTCCAGCTAGAGGGGGCTCAAGTTGATTTTAAGCTAAAACCCGCTTATAGTTTTGTTTTGTTTGTTTATTAGCTTTTTAAGGTCCACACGTGAAGTTATCAGCGTCTCATATAGAATAAATATAAAAAATAAGTTGTGCATATATATATATATATATATATATATATATATATATATATATAACCATATCGCTTTTAAGTCGGGCTAAACCGTTCCTCCATTCTCGTGGCCTTTTGGCCTCCATGTATATGATCACCCCCAACATATCTAGGGCCTGAGAAATACTCACTTGTACCTGCCATGTCTTCACTTGTGGCCAAGGATCTGTATCCAAAACACACCTCCCCCCACCCCCACTCCAACCCAACCCATTTCCCCATGTCTATGTACAACCTGATTGATGCCCTAACAGGGCCAGGTACAACCAAACGCCATTATTTCTTCTAATGTGACCAGGCTTTTAGCTACAGGCTACACCATATGCATGAGTGGTGGGTCCTTGAAGATGCTCTCGGAGCGAGTTGGTTTGCCCTAAAACTGCTCATGGTGGCCATAGTCATTCAATCATGTCTCTGTTTTCTGCCAAATTCCTATCGTACTACTCTCCCCATGTGTTCTTCCTCTGCGGACCGCAAACTTTTTTTTGAGCCGTAAAAGCAACAACTCCAGTACCACTATTTCTAATTCTAATTCTAATTCTAATTCTATATACTTACGCAGCTGCGGCATGGATAAATCTGGTTTTGGTTGTTGTCCAGATTCACTCCTCACTTCTGATCAAGTCTGCATGATTCACTGATACGACAGTAATAAAAAATGAAGAAGGTATTACTTGACAATGGCGATGCATGATAGGAGGTTAAAGTTCAGAATTTTGTGACCATGTCTCGCATGGAATGAGATAGAGCTATTACATAATTTGACTTTTAATCCTCTTTTGTTTTGTAATTCATCAAGATATGCTATATGAGGCGTGTTAAGAGACAATATGAAGTGTGCCTTGCTTTTGGCTAGGGTTTTTAAATTTCACATTTTTTTGTACTTCATTTTTCATGATAACGAAACTCTCATGTTGTGTTCTTCTCTATGGACCTAACTTTCAATTGAATAACGCTATACCTCTCATACGTTCTTTATTTTGTGTCATCGTGCTTTTAGTATTTTTTAATCCTGGTTTTGTTATCCTTTGTACTAATAGACATTGAATCCTTTTTGGGGCCAAATTTAGGAGAAAATTTGGAACGAAATGCCCAAAAAAATCAAGGCGAGCAATTTGCTCGAGCTTGATGTGAATGTGGATCAGTCCCTGACTTTTACGTAGCGGGTATATGTGATTTATTGGAAAAATAAAACTGAAATAAGGACAATGCAAGATAAGATTTTCGTACAAAGCGAAATGAGTTAGCTTTTTGTGTCTTTTTTTTTTTAATTTTTATATAGAGAATGAATGTAGTTTCTAGACAAGTAATCACTAAACCAACTTTTGGCAGTGGTCGTTAGTCCCAGCGTAGATGGGTTATCCTGGTTTAGTGCTGGATTATCGACAATCTATCTGTATAGCATTGTGATTAATGCAACAGTGTAAATGCTGCAAAGAACTAGTCTTATTAAAGAGCTCACTTTGCATTGACATCACATCAATGAAGAAGAGGTTGGTTTATCTGCATAATATGTTTATGGGTTACGCTCATGTCTCAAAGATTTGTTTAAATTACACGCATGTCCATAAATTTAAAAAATAGACATTTATGTTCTTTGACCTAACGGAAATACTGAAATATATAACGGTTTGAATATAATGACCAGAATGTCCTTGTACTGTATATTTTCAATTAGTGTTTCAAACCCTAAATTTCAAATTAGGATTTGGAATCCTAACGTCCTTGAAATTTAGGGTTTTCAAAGCCTAATTTAGGGTCTTCAAAGCCTAATTTAAGATATGCGTTTTCAAGTTAGGCTTTCAAATAGCCACACAACTCTACCCTGCTGCTGCCCCTCCCTCTCCCAACCAGCCGCGCACCACCTCAACCACTCATGGCAGCCTCGTTTACCCCCACTGGCATCTTAACCGGCCACTCACGGCAGCCCCCTTCATGTTGTGGCCCTGTAAAGCCCCATTTACAACAGCAGCCCCACACTCACACACTCACCCCTACCGCGAGCCACTGTTGCGACCCCCAAAGTTATCTCTGCACCAAACAACCCATTACCGCCTTAAATCGATCCTCCACAACCCACAAATCGCCATCAAATCAGCCGTCCACAACCCATCACACCTCTAATTAACACACCCACACACACATCTATGATTTGGTGGCTTTGATATGTTACATATTTATGCTACTGCTGAGGATGTTTACAACGGTGGAGGCGGCAGGACGGCGTGAAATGACTGGGAGATAGGCGTTCACCGGCACCAAGATGAGGCTGGTAAGGCGGAACCAGTTTGTGGACATTGAGGCTAAGTGGTTGTCAGCAAAAGTGCGATGCTGGAGTGAAGGAAAATTAGGGTTGAAACCCTAATTTGAAATGAGGATTTTCAATGTTTTATATATGAGGATTCTCAAAGTTTTATATGGTATATACTTTGCACATACAAAATGAGGACAGTATTATCATTTAAAAGTACGTACTGATGAAATAATCAAATAATTATTTTTTTAACGGATCAGTGACAGAAAGAAAGAGCTGTTACTTTTTGTAACATTGTGCTCTTGACTGTGATTTTACTCAAACCTCAGGAACATGCGTGTAACTAACACTACAAGAAAAACAACTTTTAGCGACGGATTTTTACCGACGGATTTAAATCCGTCGGTAAAAGTGACTTTTACCGACGGATTTTCCCCGTAGGTAAAAGTCCGTCAGTAAAAGTCACTTTTAGCGACGGATTTGTCCTTCGGTAAAAGTCCGTCGCTAAAGACTTTTACCAACGGGCTATTCCGTCGCTAAAGCCTTTAGCGACGGACTTTTACCGACGGGTTATTACCGACAGAACAATCCGTCGCTAAATATATTTTTTCGTATTTTTCTTTTGCATTTTATTTTAAAAATAATTTTTATATTTTACTATAAATGAAGCAAACCCTAATTTGCTCTCATTTCATTCCCCGCCGCTCTTCTCTTTCTTTCCTCCAGACCGTATGCCCCCTCGATCTCCCTCTCCCTCACTCACACAGCCGACCGTCGGCCGCCATCCGCTCCGCCACACCACCCACTGCCACTGGTACTCCTCCATCGTCCGGTCAGTGTCATCACACCCGTCGAAGATCCTCTACGCCTACCACCGCGCCGTCACAGGCTTCTCCGCCCGCCTGACCGCCGCTCAGGCCGCCGATCTCCGCCGCCTTTCCTATTCCCTGGCCGCCTCTCCTGGTACCCACCCCCGCTACTGCTGCCGCCTATGTGATTTCGAAGAACGGTGAGTGCAATACAGGCAGTGAAGCGTAAGTCGGCCAAGACCTACGCCGAGCTTGCTCAAAAGACTGGCCTCCCAAACGTGTACGTGGCCCAAATCTTGAAATGCCAGGCCCTGCTCAGCCCTGAGGCCGCCTGTATGCTGCGAGCACTGCCCGGGTTGCCCGAGGACCTGGTCCTTGAGATGATGGAGCCACCTAGGAGGTCGTATGACCCCCTTTTGATCCAAGATCCTGCCATTTATAGGTAACCCAATGAAATGGAATAAGAGTTGTACCCGTCTAGTTTGTACCCTCATCAATACCCATTATTTTTATCTTGCCCCATAGTTCTTGTAAGTTCAATGGGATATTCCGTCTAGTTTGTACCCGTCTCATTCTTTTTTCTTCCCTGAGCGTTGCTGAGTAGTTTTTTTTTTGCTCTAATGCAGATTGCGCTCGACTACATTGGGTAACGTGGAGCTACTATTGGTGTCACTAAGGAGATTGATATCTATTCTTGGGAGATTGATATCTATTTTTGGTTTTAATAAAATATGTAATTTTGTTTTGAAATTTGTATGATGTGATTTATTTTGTTCGGTGAATATTTAATTTTTGTAGTTGAGTATATTTTTTTTTTTGGTGCAACAATTTGTTCAGAGAATATTTAATTTTTGTATTTGAGTATTGGGTCTTAGATGTTGGTGTATAACTTATATTTTGTTTGTATTGCTTGAAATTTAAAGAAGAGTGCTATATTGGTGATTAGGATTAATTGTCAATGAAAATAGGCTTGAATTTTAAAAACTAATAACAATTTAAAAAAATAGTTTTTTTATTGACATTTAGCGATGGAATTTCGTCGCTAAAAGTCTGATTCAAGTGTAATTGGATGGACTTTAGCGACGGAAGTTGTGTCACTAAAAGGCCTAGATTAACGACGGACTTTTGGCAACGGAATATCCGTCGCTAAAAGTATTTTAAAATTGAATTTTGAGAAAATAACGAAAAATAGGAAACTATGAAAATTACTTTTAGCGACGGAATATTCCGTCGCTATAATATTTAATCCGTAGCTAATTTGACAAAAAAGAAAATAAATTAAAATTCTAAAAATATAATTAGCGACGGAATATCCGTCGCTAATGAAAAATAAATCCGTCGGTAAAAATGACATGTTTAGCGACGGATTTAAAAATTCCGTCGCTAAACTATTAGTGACGGGCTTTTATACGACGGATTTTTAGCGATGGTTAATCCGTCGCTAATTATTTTAGCGACGGATTTTGGGCTTTTAGCGACGGTTTTCTCCGTCCCTAAAAGCCTGTTTTCTTGTAGTGTAACCTATTTTATCTAGGCGCCTTGAAACATTTAGGCTATGAGTGTCACTTAACATACTATCTTTGGTTATGTTTTAACTTATCTCGGTTAGTCTACAAGAAATGTCTATTCGGCACTATGTTATGCTTTTCTTGCGATACCTTCTTTCGCTATTATAAACTTATATTTTGTCGTTAATGCAATTCTTAGCGACAAAGCAAGGGTGTGGAATAGCAAATAAGATGTGAAAATAGACTCTATCTGATCTATATTCATCCAGCTGCTAACATATTGTGACTAAAAAACATACTACTGTAACAATAAGTCAAAGTGTTAGATTGTTATATTCAAGATCGTGGTTGTATGTTATGAGTAAAGTTCAAGACCTAAATATTTTTATTCTTTGTACCACATCAGAAAGATAAGCAAGTTTCTCTTGCCTTAAAAACAAACACATGACACTCTCACTCGAATTATTTTGAGATATTTTTGAAGGAAGTTTTAGAAGTTGTATATGGTGCTGTGCACCACAAAATGCGCATGCATGTTGATTTAACATCTAGTGGCCAGAATCTTTTAATTTTTTTCATGTTATTTCTGTTACTCATTATTTTAGTGACAATTTGGTGACTTTAGGATAGTTTTGAAAAAACAACAGTTTGGCAATTATTTTGAATAGGTGCTTTTAAATGCTACTTCACGAAAGGGTGGCTATTGATTCATAAACAACGGTTCTGAAAATCCAGAACTGACTTATCCTCTTAACTCCCAAATTTCCAGAATCTCCTTCTTTCTTTCTCGGTTACATCCACAACTCTGGACACAATTCTCAAACTAATTTTCAGAATTGTTGTTTGCAGATTGGTGGCGAGTAATCATGTAGATCATTTGCCTTTAACCGGATAACAAATTCGAAATGAGTAGAATCAATTATCACCTGAAAATACTGTTGTTGAACGCGCTTTAAGCCACGAGAAATTTGTTTTCCTTCCAACTCTGCACCATTTCTTCCTACACAGTAAAGATTGCTCTAAAGTCTGCAATGTCTTTTAACTTTGATTCGCAGAACAAAGTAAAGCTGTAGTTCATTGTTTGCTCCTCTTTCATCCTATCTCAGTGTTTCTATCATCAATATGATTCCATAATATTACGTTCCCAACAAAGACATTTGTTAGCTTTGGTTTTTATCCTCGTTTCCACGTTGATAATAAAGGTCATCAGCTTTATTAGAAGCAATTCACTAGTACTTTTTATGAAAGTAGAAGGGATTTTATTTCTCAATTTATGATGTTTACGTCATTATAGAGTAAAATTAATTGCCTCTTGAAGATAATAAATTTGTTGATCAGGGTCATGTCTGCTGTACAGCAGACATGCTGTACCAAAAAAATATCATTATAAATTTAATGTTTAAAAATTATCTGTAACATCCCGAAATTTCCGGAACGTTAGACACTCACTCGATCAGTTCATTAAGACAATAATATCCTCTACCTCAAAATACCACAACTGTCAGAGCAACTAAACCATAAATTTAAATCTTAGTAGACCATTTGAAGTATCAAACTAGGCCTTAAAAAAATTTAAACAATAATGTTTACCCACACAGGGGTTCTAATGATGAATACCAAAATCTAATTCCTTAGCTTTCGCTTCCTCGGCTCTAATCCCTATTCAGGTAACCTACTGCTGGCGGTCACCTGCGGAAAGGAAGTCAAAGGGGAGTGAGCTTTTGAGAGCCCAGTAAGGTCGCACAAAGATTTAAATATAACGAAACAATTCGGACGATTTTTTTCATATAAAACTTTTGCAGAGTATTTTCAATGAAATGCAGCACTTAGACAAAGATGAACAAAACGAACGATTTTTCATTCAAGTCCAATAACAACTTTTTGAGGGATTTTACTTTCGATGAAATCACTACAATACGATATAAACATAGAGATGAGTATTCAACTCAATCCCTTAAATAATAGTCATTTGAAACACTTCGGATGTAATAAAGCATGAATGGATACTATTCAAAACAGTTCAAGTGTAATAAAACATAAACAGGAAATATTGAACATGAGTAGTACAGAAGCAAAGCCACCCCGGCAGTGCTCGATCGCTTTACATATGCATATGTACACTGACTAGTCCATCTAGGTACTAGTTAAACCCATCCAACAGACCATCCTTATAACGCCAACAATACAGACCATCCTTATGACTCCCAAGTTACTAACTCATGTCAACATTGAGAAGTAGAAAAATACAATTTAAAATGTTTTACGATGGACAATCAATAAACATATCAAATGAACAATGAGTTACAAGATGAGATGAAACAGAATTCCAAACGATCGCTATAAGGCTCAATTTAGGATTTCATGGGCAATTTCAAAACATCTTTTATATCAAACATAAATTTAAGTCAATGTAGTTCATAAAGCTTTTGTAATAAACATTTGAAAACAGAATGATGAAGTAGGGTTCGGATAGAATTCCTTACCTCAGTCCAAGCTAAGCGATGCTATCAATCCTCGATCAATATTTTCTGAATAACCTAGATTGGCAATCCATTTGTCATAACATAATCTATGCTAGAATACTATAACCCTAATATCATATACCCCCACGTGCTCACTTCTAACCCCAAAATCGCTCAACTCAAAACGCGCCTCGCACGTGGCCAACCTAACGGAGAACCCTGTACGATCCTTAATGCGTGTTGATGTTCCAAAATTTAAAATAAATTAAAATAAAACACTTTTATAGCTTAAAACATTATAAAAAGTCAACATATGAATTTTCTAAAGTTTTGAATATTTTCGAATTAAAAATAATTTCCTTAAATGCAATAAAACCCATAAATTGTCAAAATTACTTCCAGCTGGAAAATAAGTCCCATAATTTTTATACAACCTTTAAAATATGTATAAAAATTATATAAATTTAAATCAGAAATTAGAAAGCATTAAAACTATTTTTAAATTATTCATTTTGCTAAAAATAATGCGATACGGAAACTATAGCATATCAACTCCAAAAATTATTAAATTTGAACTGCGTCTTATGTATGCCATAAAGACATTACTGTAATTTTTCCCAAAACATTTTCAGGGTTTAAAGACTCCAAAAGAATTTTCCAAATCTGAAATTATAGAAAATACTATAAATTCATACGATCTCAGAAAATTATAAAATTTGGCCAAGAATTCTAATATGGTCTAACGTATTATACTGTAAATTTTCACACACTAACGATCATCGTGTACTACCCAACTCACGTGTGCACTCTACATTTCCAAAGCATCATTTTCACAAATATCCCTAGTCACAGCACAGCCATTTTTCTTGCTGTCCTCCACACACGCACACAGGTACAACAGCCACAGAAACCAACAATTTTTCACCTCATTACACCTATAAACACACAGCCATGCAACCTCCCTTTTTGCTCCTTCATTCACCTACAAAAAAAACCACTCCAAATCCACACATAACACCTCTAAACCCATTTCACCACAGTAGCCGTCCTCTCCCACACACACACACACACACAGGCTGTCTTCAAGGCAGCCTCACGCACGCACTCTAAAACCTGCACAGCGGCCTGTGCTGCTTCCCTCGTAACCCACCAGCATTCATGGCAGCCACCACAGCTGCCTCATGAACTCCTTTCCTTCTTTCACCAAAAACCCATGAACCCACACGTTCGCAAATACCCACAAAACCACTGCACTCTCATCTCACATTCTACACCCATATCCACACACATCTATACACGCATCACACAATACACTGGACAAGCGCACAACACTTCTCATATATTCAGAGCACACATTGTGCACTCGCAAACATCCTACACCCACTGCCTCACTGCAATGGGTTTCTTCCCATCCAAACCCACGCCCGTAAGTTCCCGATACACCCACACAACTCACAGAAATACACTCAAGGCTACAACACTACAACCACTGCTTTACAGCAGTGGTCCCTCTTCATCTCTTATACGCTCACAATCATGGCTGCTTTGCACCCTTCTTCTACCCTCATCACACATCCACAATTACCCATTTGTACACACCCACACAAATACCTTCACATAGAAAAGACACACCTAGCGCAACCATGCTCTAACAGCCCACACTCGCACCCTCTCTGGAGAGCTATGGCTGTCCGCCCACAAGGCTCGCACGCACGTACAGGCAAGGCAGCCTCAAGTGGCCTCTATTGCACCATCACGCTGCTTGACAGCGTCCGTGTCTTGCACATCCATTAACACCTTCATGGGTAAATACCCAGCAGCCGTATCGCCCCTTTGCACAACCCCAATTCGGCTGATCCCTCTACAACATAGCGAACCCTAAACACACGCACACACACTGCCTGCGGCAGTTACTTCCCTTCCCCTTTCATCTACACACTTACGACATACCCACCAACTGAAAATCATATCAGGAATAAAATATAGGCGCCACTGATCCCAATTCATACGATCCATACCCAACACTTGTCTTTGCTAAGGAAGAACCAATTCATGCGATCCGTACCCAGCACACCCACATACCCGTACCCCTACGCACACTCATATATATACCCTGTAACCCATAAATCAAGAAATATACAAGAAGGAAGACTAGAGCTTACCGGAAAGTTCACCGGAAAAATCTTCGTCACAACGTGCTCGATCTCTCTCTTTCTACCTCTGCCGTTCCCGAAGGTATGGAGAAAAATAGGGTCGGCTGCCTCTCAGAAGTATATGGGTATATATACAAACCTTAAAATGGACACTTACCAAAACCTCCCTTCAATTTCGTTAAGTCATTTTAAATCGTACCCGCTACTATGTCTTATTATAAATAGGTACAAATTAACTTATTTGCTATGGTTTGTGTTAGAAAAATTTTAGCGGGTTTGTTAGATAACCTCGCTACACTAATCGTCTTTAAAAGCATAGCGATGCTAAAATTTTTCCGCTAAGAGTCGTTAAGAAAAACATTGACGTTAAGAAAAAAATATTCTCACAAAAAGTTTCTTAAAAAATTATCGATACTAACTAAAATTTCGTCGCTAAAATATATTGGCCGATAAAATTTTTAATTAGATCCGAAAATATCGGGGTGTTACATTATCGTTATAAATTTCAATTACAGAGACAAAACATTTTCAGTGATAATATTTTGTCGTTAAATGCTCAACAACACACTTCTGTATAGCAAAAGATCTTGATTCCAAGTTTGTAGTTGCTTGTGCAATGATTGCAGGATAAACAACATTCCAAGGGGAAACTAAATTTAGAAATTAAATTTGGGTGGAAGGGACAACTTGGTATCTTTATCATTTGCCAAAATTTGGACGTGACCCAAAAGTAATCATGAATTGAGAGAATAGACCCCGTTAACGGATAAGATGAATATAGATCCGTTAGTCTGGACTTCAACTAAGTAAAAGATAATCATCAATTTTGAAGATAAGAACTAGGAACATACTCCTAAGGTGTCTGGGTTATGAAGCCTACTAAATAACTTGATTTTTTGGAAAACTATGACGGGAATACCGTCACTATTATGATCGTTAAACATGATTTTGCAACTCAAAATTAATTAAAAATAGGGAGAGACATCACAAATCCCTATTTTAATTATTATTTTGCTATACTGTCAAGGGAGAGAACGAAGCTTCACAAGCAGGGTCTAAACAACTTTGGAACAAATAAAGAAATTAATTCAGTGAAAGATAAAGTAACCTCTGTACCTTAATCTCAGCTGGTTTGCGTATGAATAAGGCAGTTGTTATTGTCTTGGTATATTCTTGAACCGATCATAATGCTTATTAACCAGGCAAACACACACTGACACAAGCTAGCTAAGCAAAGCTGTATGATTGTAACCTAGAAGGTAGTGTTGTTTAAGTTTGGGGATTAAAGGAAATATATGATTGGGAACTGTTCAATTCTCCTCACTGGTAACGTAGGTAACCTGTTTGATATTGCTCAGCGGAAGTGCTATTAATTGTGCTCTAGGTGGCCATTATTTGTGCTTTTCGGCAATTGGTTGCAAGCTTGGTATATATCACGACGCTTTCATGTTGGTCGCTATATGGGTTTTCTTTGCATTCTGGTTTGGATGCTACAACTTTCTTTTTCTTCTCTCTTTTTTTGATTCTATTTTTTGAAAGTCATTTTTGTGTGTTATCTTTCTTTAAGTATGTATGTGAATGAATGCAAATCGGTACGAGTGAAAGCGTACTTTCCATCTACACGAGACACCTGTCACGTGGAAACCACATTTTGGTTAGGTCCAAGTCAATAGTGATTAGGTTCGTGATCACAATTATTGGTTATCCCTTAGTCCGATAAGATTCCTTGCTCCTAAGGATCCTTCCAATATGGTCATAATCAAATAAGTTGAACCAGTTTGTGAGTTTTTTTAGGAGAGTAAAGAGAGGGAAAGAAAAGAGAGTGACTCATTTCTTCCCTTTTTCTCTAGCTTGTGAGTTTCTTGGAGTAGAGAAAAGAAATAAATATGGAGGAAATTTTAGACTTCTTTCTCTCAAAATAGTTCCTCTCAAAATTGGAACAAAAAACAGAAAAAGGAACCTCTCATAAGTAAGGCATTTATAATGCACATATTATCCTTAATGGAGATTAAATTTTTAATCATTTTTAGTTCCTAGTGTTTCTCAAAAAGTTACCATTTCACTTTCACACAAATGATTACTTTAGGTGTTAGAGTTTAGGATGTTTGTAGTCAACTCAAGACTAATCGGTGATGTTAGGCTTATTACATTAGTATGGTATGAACTTCGTTTGATGTCAGTGATGGTTAATTATTTTTCCATCAGAATCATGTCTTTTTTTAGGATCATACATATTGTTTTTGTTAGGATTATCACAATGTGATATAAGGATACATGTAATTTGGTGTCTTTTTTATTATTTTCTGCTGACTTAAAAAATACGAGAAATGAATGATGTTTTATTTTCACTCTTACATTTACAAACAAGAGGAAGAAAAATTATATTTCTCTCTCCTCTCAAAACTCACAATCAAAGTTTGCATAGGAGAGAAAAGAAGAGAAGGAAAGAGAAGAGAAGACGACAATTTTTCTTTATCTTCTTTGTGCGTTTGAAAGAGAAAAGAAAATATTATTTCTTTTTGTGAGTTTAGCAGAAAAGAAAATATACCAGATTACATATATGCTAGCTAATGTGCCCGTGCAAAAGCACGGGACGCGATGTAATTTGATTTTCGTGCTAATAACATATGTTAATATAGCCTATTCATTTCAAAGTTCCAAAAAACTAAGAAAGATAGTTATTTTCAAAGACAAATGAGATAATTCAATTGTGCATCTTGAACAGAATAGTTGACATTTGTCAAGGGTGCTTAAGTTCCTCCAATACATTAATCCACTTCCTACTGAATTATAGTAAACTGAGAGAACATTTAAACCCAAACTTTGATTATAGACCATTAGCGAAAAATATGTATATTTAGTTTTACTTTTTCTCTATCTTTTTGTGTAAATATTAGCAAATTCACATATATCCTATAGTCACGCCTTATATATTCTTTCATGAGAAGTACAATATCACATATGATCGGTTCATTCCGTTATGAAGTTATTCAAACTGTAAATTACTCTTTCATGAGAAGTACAGTATCCTAGAATAGTCATTGGTTAATATGATTTACCATTTGTCTGGTTATTGTTCTCAACATTAATTATCTCGCTATCTTATACTAATGCACCAACACCTTAGTGCTACCATTTTTGTTAAATAACCTCCATTATTTTCACCGATCATTATAGCTGCTACCACTGCTACCGCCACTTCCGTTGTATAACACTATTGCAGTCAACCACCACCATTACCAAGAATATAATATCATTCACATGTGCAAGATCAGTTGCACCAATGGCACATCTACCTCCATATTTTGCTAGTGTTCAAAGTTGTATGGTATGTAATTGAGTTAAAAGTTGTCTTAGATCTCATTTATTTTACATTTCTTTTTATTCTCCAAAACTTAGGGGCTGTTTGATAAAACTGAAAATTAAGTCCTGAAAAAATTAAGTGCTGAATTCATAAAACTAAAAACTTTAAGCAACTGAATTTTTACTGAAAAAAATAAGTTAACTTGTTTGGTAAATCAAAAGAAAATGTCTGAAAATTGTTCCAAGTTACCTCTTCTACCAAAATTATGCATTTATTTATGTACTTTATAATTTTTTTCGGCCAAAATCGTGTTGGTGGCGGAGGTGGCAATGAAGTAATAATGGTTGCGGTGGTCGCGGCGGTGGTCTCGGCGTTAATGGTGGCGCTAGTAATGCATGAAGATGTGGTGTTGGTAAATGTGGTGATAGCGATAGGTAGCGACATGGTGGTCATGGCAATGGTTGTACTGTGGTGGATATTTAGATGTTTTGGCAGACCTGGACGTGATGAGAGCGGTGATGGTGTGGTGGAGGTGGCGGTATCCTTGTGGTGGTAGTGGTGGCTAGGTTGTGGCAATTGTGGTGGCGGTAGAAACAGGGTATAATGGTTGTGGTTGTGGTTGTAGTGTAATGAAGGCAGTGTTGTTAGTAAATTAATTGAGACGACATCATGATAGTAATTATCCTTTTATGTAAAATTATGTTAAAAACTTTTAACCATCCCATTTAAAATAAGTGATAAGTATTAAGTAAGTCCACCTGACTTAAAATTTTAGTCTATTTTTATAAAAAAAAAATAACGTTTTAAGTGATACCAGGTTAAGTGTTATCAAACATACTTAATTGAGAATCACTGAAAACTTTAAGTTTTAAGTGCTTAATTACATTATCAAACACACACTTATACTAATCAGAACTACCTAGTACCAATCAAATTCAATTATCTCTTGTAATTTAATTTCAAAAAGAATTGGTTTTAAATCAAGTGTAACATCTTAAACTTAAAATATTAGTTTATGAGACCACAAACTCACAAAAAAGCTTATAAAAGATTTTCTCCAAAGTTACTTTTGGTAATCACAACAGAGAAAATGCTACTCTATTTCAAATCTCTTGAAGATTCCAAGCCTTCTTTCTTTATGCCAAAATGAAATATTCGACAAACACTATAATTAAGTATATAACAATATATCAATAGTTAATGACACGATGACTAACCAAGTACAACAGATATATAAATAGTATTCAAAAAAATTGATTGTGTTCGGATTATAGTTTACATTGTGTTCTTCAAAAGATTATCTAGAACATAATTGACATTATGGACCGAAGGTAGGATGTTTTATCAAGGTGTCAATAGGTTTACTTTTCAAATGTCGCAATCATTTGATACTATACTTAAGCCCTCATTCTACTTTCTCATTTCTTTCGACCAATAGAGTTTATCATTTTCTTTCCTTTAAGCAATCCAGATTGGTGTTTTGAGAACCCAACATCTGAGTTAATCCTCTAAAATTAATCCATGAAAAACGGGCAGTAAACCAAAATATAAATAGTGATGTGTGATGGTTTTAAAGCAACAAATGGAGAACATAGAAGCAAAATGTAAGAGGTTCTGAGGCATTCTCTTTTGCCAATATTCTTGTATATATAGGCACACTGAAGCAGGCATTTACTTTCAACAAATAAATTCTAGTACCGTGTCTCTTTCTAATAACAGGTTAGTGTCTTTTGTCAACCAAACAAAATCTTTTTAAATATAATAAGAATTGGCTAAATGCTAGACTAAAACTTTTATAATTACCATCTACTTTGTTTTTGAAGCTAGACACTTGACGCTTCTACCTTATATTTTACCACCTAAATGTTCTCTTTGTAGTTTCATGCTAGTTAGCTTAATATCTAATTGCTAATGAAATAATTTTATGTCATGTCACAAAATGCGACAAAAACAAACTAATGTCAACCAACTTTATAAGAAATTTGACATCATATTATCCTCAGTTGCCTTAACAACACCAAAAACCATGAAAAGCATCTTGTGTTCCTTGACTATATCTAAAATCTACTCATACAGGTTACCATATTATCATACTTGGTAAAACTCTAAGCTGCTTATTATTAACCAAAGATGTTTCCTACATTTGCTTAGATTCTCGCTAACAGAGATGTTAGATTTGCTTCGGTCTTTATTGCCTAACTGTGGTATGCATACATTAAGGCGTGACTTTCAAAGATTTTTCTTTTTCTCATGTTTGCTTGCTGTTAAAGATTTCATGTAACTGACAAAAGAACAAAGATTTGTGATAGTATCGATATGAGTAATTATAATGAAAACCACATAATTAGACTGCAAATTATAGAAATAATAGGCAGAGTATATTAGAACACATATTATGTTGTATTCATGCATCTGTGTTTAGAATGTCTCACACTACTTGATTGACACCTACTATGCCTAATAAAAGGTTTTTCAATAAACAGTTTTGGAATATTGAATCAAACTAAAATTTGAAATGTACAATAAAGAAAAGCTGAGAAGCCTATAACAAAAAAATAAGAATATAATTTACATAATAATTTGATTGACTAATACCTTCTTTGGGATGTATTATTAAAACCATATTGTTGATTTTTCATCAAATCCTAATGTCCCATAAAATACTCCTTAATTGATGCTAGCTTATAATCAACCCAACCAAAATAGTTCTCTCCATTTGGGTCTTGGCTTAGCAATTGTTTGCAAAAGATGCTACTTATAGTCAATAACTTAATGTAGTAAAATTTCTTAGTAACTTTAAAGATTACATTTTCCTCACTATATGTGTCTAGATTTTATGAAAGGTAAGGTATATTTACACAGAATTTTTGCTAAGTTCACTTATCCATTACTATGCCAGAAAAGGTGTGTGTTCAAAATGGCATCTTACTGAAATGTTGTGAAGACATGAGCTACCGTTCTGGATATAAGAAGGATTATTTAGAACTTTCGGCTGAAAGGTACATAATTTGGTGTTTTACTATGGCAATGGCAAATAGTTCAGACCGATCACGCAATCAGAGAGCTGATCAAACAGCTTGGTACGGAGATACATGCATGAAAAGTACAAACGCAAGGCAAAAAATCCTTCAAATATCTAAATCTAACCTAGATGCCTAAGCCTTGAATATATGATTTATTGATTTGTTCTCTGTTTGAATGAATCTTTTTTTTTCTTACGCTAATAATTTGGACATTAGTTAGTTTATCTGATGAAAACATCAACATCTAATGCCAATAAGAGGTGATTGGGACCTATTTTAGCAGCTTGCCTTTGGAAAGAAAATAATCTCAATCCATATGAAAAAAGATAGGGGTATAATACTCTAATACATATGAAAAAGAAAGGAAATTATGGGCTAATGTTGGTACCTATATAGTACACTTCTAAGACTTTCCTTTCACATTACTGCAAAAAATGCAACTACTCTGTCACAGATCAACAAAATATTCAGCTATGTTTAGTTATAGGTATTTGTCAAAGGAGAGGCATCTATATCACTTGTATTTTAGCATGTTGATTGTACAGGAGACAGCAATGAAAGGAAGTACTCGAAATCTACAAAAGTTCAACTATGATAGACGAAAACCATCAAGCATATATGTACTTTCCATCTTGTGGATGCAGTGCTTGACATCCTTGGCACAATCGTCACAATGCAAGAAAATTTTCAACAGAACTTCCACCACCTTTGGCTACAGAAACAGAATGAAAATGTCAAACATCAAGACTAGGAAACAACCCGATGGTAATGACACTGCAATGGATGCTAATTAAAAAAATCTTCAAAATATGCATCATATACTGTCCAAGCCTTGTAGGCATTTGATGAACCGTTTGGCACATCCTTCACAGTGCATGTAGACTCCAAACACTATCACTCCCTTCGGGTTCTGCTTGTTGACAACGTCGTTTCCTTCATCGTTTTGTTCTTCAGCTTGTTGTTGCCGCTTGTTCTTTCTCTGGGCAAGACATAGAACTCTTAGCTGCTACAACACATAGACATACACATGAAAATTTCATTATTGAATTCCATATAGAATTCATTTGCTACTGGATGCTACTTTTTCAATTAGAGCATCGGTTTCATAATGCTGAGACTTTCCACAATCTTGTTTTACCATATACATGGAGGATAGCGGGTATAAGATAGCTTTCTAGTAAAAACCAACCCACCGATGGCTGCAAGTTAAAGGAACTCAACGAATTGGACAAAAGCCTATGAGGCATCAGTGACCCCCATCTGCATCTGCCTGGAGCAAGTCCTTCAATTTCTCTGGTGGCTGTGGTGTAAGTATACGAAGGCAGCATTTTGATAGAATTTTGTGTGTGCCACGAAATTCGTCGGGATGTAAGCTACCATCAATTCACAAAGCATAGCATTAGAAAATCACAAATTCGGGAATATTGCTTCAAACCAAAATCTGGTATAGATTGCTTTGAGCAATCCATTCAATAAAGCATGCACTTCCAATTCTCCTATACAAAGTATAACATCAATTCATGCATGCCTGCGCGGACAAAGCAAATATCATTTTTATAAGAGACACATCACAGTAACAAAAATTTGAACCATGAGAACCAGAAAACTAAACATATAAGACAAAATGCATTGGTTTCTCATCAATTAAACACAATGGGTTAATTGGTAAAAAGATGGCAAAGGAGAGGTGTATGACGGCGTTGGGGTGGAGTTGGAGCTCGAGGACAACGTCGACTTGAAATACGTAAGGTGGAGGAAGAAGAGATCGACGTATTGAAGGAGGATTCTCTGTTGGATAGAACTCTAGGCAGCGTCGACTTGAAAGAGTTTTGTTTGAGAAGGAGACTCTAGAAATGAAAGTTCAATCTTATGTGGCAAGCAACAATGAGTTCTAAAATCTGATGTGGCGTAATTATAGAGTTTCTAAAATCATATATGTCGCAATTTAAAGTAAATGCTTCAACTTATATATATATATATATATATATATATATATATATATATATATATATATATATATATATATATATATATATATATATAAGGAGCTGATCCATTGATAGCGCTAGCAAAATAGGATAAGTTGCTAGCGCGATCTGGCCGTCCACGAGCGATCTGTGGACGGTCCAGATATTTTTTTTTGTATTTTTTTAAGTCCGTCAGCTACATTATGTAGCGGATAATTTCTGGACAAAAATACCCTCCAACTCCGTCCGCTACATTGTGTAGCGGACGAGTTACTTTTTCTCTCTCATTCTCTCTCCTTTCAGTCATTATTTTTCTGACATGTTTGTCTCTCTCTCTCCCATCAATTTTCTGACTCCTCTCTCTTTCTCTCTCCCCCTTTCTCTTCCTCTCTCATTTCTCTCACTTTCATCTCTCTCAATTTATCCTCTTTGCCGGCGATCTTGTCTGTCGTAAGGAGAATTGAATCGGAGACCCGCAAGATCTGAGCCGGAGCGGAGTTTGAATCGGAGGAACATGTATTGAAAAGCGTTTTTTGATTTACTAGCTTTTTTAAGTGATTGCTTTTCGCCGGAGTGTCACGGTGGATCTATCTACTCGTTTCAACATTTACGGCTAGAGTGGCGCGGTGGTTCTTCGGCGATGATGGCAGTTGTGGGTTTGTTGATGGCAAGACATTGTTTTGGATCTGCATATTGCAAAGATAAAAGACATTGCATGACTGAAAATATAGATAACCTAGAACATCTAACACAGAACCCAGTTAATTTGGTTGTGGCAATTCGTCCGCTACATAATGTAGCGGACACAATGAGCATTGATGACAGAAAGAGAAATGAGAGAGAAGGACACGAGCATTGATGACAGAGAGGGGAGAGAGAGAGAGAGAGAGAGAGAGAGAGAGAGAGAGAGAAAGAGAGAGAGACAAACATGTCAAAAAAATAATTACTGAAAGGGGAGAGAATGAGAGAAAAAGTAACTCGTCCGCTACACAATGTAGCGGACGGAGCTGGAGGGTATTTTTGTCCAGAAATTGTCCGCTACATAATGTAGTGGACGAACTTAAAAAAATACAAAAAAAAAGATCTGGACCGTCCACAGATTACCCGTGGACGGCCCGTGGACGGCCAGATCGCAGAGGGTGTCGGAACCGACGATTGTCATTGGGGATTGTCACCGTCGAGCAGCGAAGCTTTTTGGTGATGGAATGGTTTTCTGTTGGAGATGAGAACAAAATGGTGGACGAAAGAGCGTTACACATTTACATTCCTTACACTTGCATAGTCCGATTTGGAAGTAAAACCTTCAGGGACAAGTTTTATTTTGCTTGAACAGATTTTCTGGTGATTGAGAGTGGACTCTTAAATGGTAAAAATTAAAAAGGGATGATGGACTATATAATTGCACTTCACCCCCAGAAACAAGAGAAGAAATGGGTTCAGAAGAAGAAGAAGAGAGAGAGAGAGACGAAGGAGCAGCTACAGAAACAAGAACAGAAATGAAATGGGTTTGGATTGTCCGCCACATTATGTGGCAGACGGATACTGTGCCTATAAAATACAGTGCTCTCAGATCGGAAATCAGGGGTATTTTTGTACAAAAATCGTTCGTTACATAATGTAGCAGACGGACTTTAAAAAATGCAAAAAAAAGATCTGGACCGTCCACAGATCGCGCGTGGACGGTCAGATTACGCTAGCAACTTTGCCTATTTTGCTAGCGCTATCAACGGATCAGCTCTCATATATATATATATATATATGGGGACCGATCCACACCCACCGGTGGAGAAATAACAATTTCTCCACCGAACCGCAGGTAAGAGCAGCGGTTGGGCCACGTGGCGCAAAAAGGCGAAAAAGGGGTACGGCCACTGCATTAATGGCGAAAAAGGCACGAGAAATGGTGAGAAAAATGGTGAGAAAATGGCGAGAAGGAGAAAAAGGACACCAACCGCATGCACAACCAGCGGTTGGCATTAATATGCCCTGCCACGTGCCGTCCCCTACCCCTACCATGTGGCCCAACCCCATGGCCCCTGCCACGTGGCCCAACCCCATGGCCCCTGCCACGTGGCGTCCCCTCCCCCTGCCACGTGGCCCACCAGCATGGACAACCGGCGGTTGGGGCGATGGCCCTGCCACGTGGCATCCCCTCCCCCTGCCACGTGGCCCAACCGCGTGTGGTACCAGCGGTTGGTCTCCCGCCCCTGCCACGTGGCGTCCCCTCCCCTCCCCCTGCCACGTGGCCCAACCGCGGGTGGTACCAGCGGTTGGTCTCCATCCCCTGCCACGTGGCGTCCCCTCCCCTCATCCGCAGGGCCCAACCGCTCCTACAACCCGCGGTTGGTCCCCTCCCCCCCGGTTGGTCCCCTCCCATGCCACGTGGCATCCCCTCCCCTGCCACGTGGCCCAACCGCTGGTACCACCCGCGGTTGGTCTCCCCTCCCCTGTCACGTGGCGTCTCCCGCGTGATGCCCCCACCTGGTGTCCTTCCCCTCGATGCCACGTGTCGTCCTTCCCTCCCCCATGATGCCCCCCACGTGGTGTCCTTCTGCCGAAATTTTTTTTTTTGCCGCAGGCTTTGACCGCATAAACACCCAACCTTCCTCACTTTTTTCTATCTTTTTTCTTCTCTCTTCCTCGCTTCTCTCTTTATAATCCCCTCCCCCGAACCCTTCTTCTGCACTCTGTCATCTTTTACCAACTTCCTTCGTACTTCATGTCTCACCTACATAATCTCCATAACAATACAAACCAAAAAATTTTACGCTAGAAGATCGGTGGATAACCGCTAGAAGATCGGTAGTTTTTTCTTTAAATACATCAAGTCACAACAAGTAAGTATTTTGAATTTCCTTATAATTCAATGTTAGGTTTATACAAATCAGCGTATTACATTTATAGATTCCAAAACAGCGATTTTTTAGGGCGCCAAATATAGACAGTTTTTCACGAATTTATAAAAAATAGCTAGAGCTAGATTTTGCCAAAATGCAAAAAAGAGACCCTAGTTATTCTTAAAGGATCTGTCTCAGGTAAAAATTTCAGATTTTTCCAAAGACTGGAAAGGGGTTAACTGATACGGGGAACCTTATAACTCTGTAGTGTATTTTAAAATATCAAGCTAGCGCGATTTCGTGCGAAACTTTTATGAGAATCCTAGGATGTTGGGAAGTTCCATTCCCCAGGAATTCGGGCCATTCCGAAGCCGTTACCTATTTTTTTGGCCGAACGGCCCTTTAAGCGCTTGATCCGGACACCGGTTCGCGATTTTTGGGCGAAACCTTCGTAAAATACTTTTTATGTCAAGAATGAATTCAGGAAGCCTCAAGTAGCATTTCGAAGCACTTTTGATATTTTTCGATGCCAGGGGGCATTTCGGTAATTCGCCGCCCCGAAAGGGGTATTTCGGTAATTTTACAGTGCTAAGTTTTTCGACGGACTTTTTAGTCCAGAAATGTAATTACAAAACCTGAAATGTTGTTTTGAAGCTGACGTGGCGCGCGTAGGGGTGTTTTGGTAATTTTCCCGCGCCAAGGGGTGTTTTGGTAATTTTCCCGTGCCAAGTTTTTCAAACGACTTTTTAGTCCAGAAATGTAAGTAAACCACCTGAAATGTTGTTTTGAAGCTGGTTCGGGGGCGTTGGGGTGATAGTGAACGCTCAGGGGCATTTCGGTAATTTGCCGCTGATCGGGGGCTATTTTGCTAGGAAGGATCCAGCTTAAAATTCATACCTTAAAATAACTTTTAGTTCAGGAAAGGGTGTGAGACACCCGAAAACTTATTTTGTTCCAGATGTTCTGAACCTTGTGACGCACCGGCGATGACTGCCAGGGGATATTTTGCATAAGTAGCGGGTGTTTTGGTAACTTTCCCCCTTTAAAATTTTTCCTGATATATTTGGTATATAATTGACGTAATACATTTAAAAACTTGACTTTAAAGCGGTTTTGAGGTGTTGGGGGTGTAGGGGTCATCGGGCTATATATTGCTATATAACCACGTTGGCGCTAAATTCAGTGGGAACTAGCGTAATTAAGTGTTCGGAGTGGTGGGAATTGACGATTTGTTTTAATACATTGAAATAATGACTATTGCTAATGTGTTGGTAAGCTAGGTTAAAGATCCAGTTATAGTTTTGGAATGTAAATATTATGGATATTATGGACGCTAAGTTGGTTTATAATTATATTTTGTTCTTAAAGGTATGAATTTCAGCTCTGGACCTCATGATACATCAATCCTATACGATGACGATGACCACGTCGCGAGGCACGTATTTGACGGTGTCGATAGGGGTGTTTTGGAAACAATTCAAAGCACAAGGCACCTTGAAGAGTGGGTACTAAACAAGGAACAAATACAGCTATTACACCGTCAAAATTTAACCTTGTTCACCGATTGCGGGAAATGGTCTCGACACGACGATTGCCTTATATCCGCTCTAGTTGAACGATGGAGGAGCGAGACGAACTCATTTCACTTCCGGTTTGGTGAAATGACTGTTACGTTAGAGGACGTCGGATTTATACTTGGAATCCCATGTCACGGCAGACCCGTTACTTTGAACGTGCCGTCTGCATCCATAGCGTATATGACTATGCAGTATTTTCCGGGAATTCCAAGGGCAGCGCTTACAACAAATGGCGTCAAGCTTAAATGGCTGAGAGAGCAGTACGGCGTGCTACCGGATGAATACAGTCCTCAAGATTTCGTGACGTATACGAAGGCATTCCTTCTGTATATTATTGGAGCTATATTACAACTTTTTTCGGAAGCTATCAAATGGGGCCTAAAGTGTGCCCGAATAGGCCCTTCCTAGGAAAACTCAAAAATTAATGTGTCTCGTTTTTCGCCGAAAGTCTTACAAATAGGCTAACTAGCGTGCCTGAAGTGCAATGAGCGGAAAAAAAGTGACAAAAACAATTACAACTTTTTTCGAAAGCTATCAAATGAGGCTTAAAGTGTGCCCGCCCGAATAGGCCCTTCCTAAGAAAACTCAAAAATTAATGTGTCTCGTTTTTCGCCAAAAGTCTTACAAATGGGCTAACTAGCGTGCCTGAAGTGCAATGAGCGGAAAAAAAGTGACAAAAAAAATTACAACTTTTTTCGGAAGCTATCAAATGGGGCCTAAAGTGTGCCCGAAAACGGAGTTACCAAAACTATCAATAATCCACAAATCAAATCACAAATTAAAGATTGCACAAACCAAATCACAAATTTAAACATTATATAAGTTCAATTTATACAACTGAAACATTAATCCTAACACTCTTCCTCATCATCGTCCTCCTCGACCATACTGCCAGGTTCGATACCTAACACTTTATAATGGTTTCTCTTGTCATGATCAGTCATCTTGTTACACAACGCACACTTTCGTAATTTTTTTTGACCCGTTGCTTCTTCAATCGGATTCTTCATGCGTATTGCTCGTTTTCGCCCTTTTGTTTGAGAAATAATTGGATCAAAAATATCGTCCTCCTCACCTTGTAGGTCAGTACCGTCAATGACTGGTTGTTTGGCTCGATTGAATCTACCACCTGGAGTTGTCTGAGTAGTCGGAGTGTCCACAGTTTCTGGTAATGCCATCCTAAACTGTGCATGCTTAGCCTTATCCCGTGCGGCTGCTTCAACTTGAATCCTGTACCCATCAAATGTCGACGCTGCATCCATTGATAAACCGTGCATGATGTTACAAAGGTGATTATATCGCAGCGACTCAGATTGCTCGAAATCAACTGAAACATTGGGCACGTAAGGAATGTGACCGTGGACTCTATTGGCTTCCTTCGTCCACCGTTCCAAGATATACGGTGGAGGGATTTCACTAGCATTCTTGGCGCTCAAAACCCCCAACGCGTGTCGACAAAGTATACCTTTATGCTCAAACAGTTGACAGTTGCAATTAACCAACCCGGTGTCCTTACAAACTGCTACGGTAAAATGTCGTCTGGTCCTCGGAGCCGACGAAGAGCACGGATTGGCGAAGTTCGTCACATTTGTCAAAGCATAAACCTTGATATCTCTGGTGGAATACTCGTGCAACTTTGTCATGCCATATTGATTCGACTTTAGTAGTTCCTCGAAACTGTCGAAACATTTCCTTGGTATAGACTTGAGCCGCATGAGCCTCTAAAGGTGAATAAACTAGTATAGCTCTTTCTTTGCAAACTGTAGCCGCGTCGGCTTCTCTCTCACGGTACAATTGCCTGTCAACGGCTTTCTGCATCTCTAGTACGAACTCCGCTATACTTGAAGACTGGCCTACGTACCCATCAAAGAATGAATTCATAGCTTCACTTCTCGAGGTCGTAGTCATTCCGGCTGCAAAAAACTTCTTGGTATAGGCACCGACCCACTGTGTCTTGATCTCATACAACGATTGTAACCATTCGTGATTGTGCAAATAGTAAGTATCCATTAACGTGGCCCACCTCTCCTCGAACACGTCTACCGTCAACGATTTCTTCACACATGTATTAAAGTCAGTCTTGAATGACGGATGGTTTGCATATACATGGTGAAGCCGTTCGGGATATTTGTTGCTTATGTGCCATGTGCACAGGCCATGGTGAGTATCTGGAAGGACCTTAGCGATTACATTTTTCATTGCTAGATCTTGGTCGGTGATGATGGTCTTTGGAGGAATATGATACATTGCTTGAAGCCACGTTTCAAATAACCACGTAAATGACTCCTCCGTCTCATCCCTAAGCAGGGCAAAGCCAAACGAGATTGACTGATAGTGGTGGTTCACCCCGGTGAACGGAGCAAAAGGCATAGAGTACTTATTGGTGCGGTATGTGGTGTCAAATGTCACAACATCCCCAAAATTTTGGTAAGCAGCTCTAGAACGGGGGTCCGCCCAAAATATAGTACTAATGCGGTTCTCATCATCCAGTTGGAGACTGTAAAAAAATCCAGAATTCTCACTCTGAAGGGACCTGAAGAGATCAAGTGTAGTTTGAGAATCACTCTTACCGAAAGACTCTCTCCTCTGAGCACGAAGTTCATTTCGAAGGTCTACTTCGTTGAAACTCAACTTGTCAATCCCCCCAGCCTGGCTTGAGAAAACCCACATCATCTTAGAAGGTGGAATTTTAGCCTCGACCATTGTAAAAATTAGTTGTCTGTGTGCCGCGCTTATTTCTCGGTGTTGATGAATTTGACCAATCTTACTGGGGGTCATCAACTGATGATTATGGCTCAACTCCACTCCTGTGACAACCCAATGGTTTTCATTTTTTCGGTGTACTGCATACACATAGGCCTTGCAGCCGGTACCCGGAAATGTATCCCGTTTTCTTTGTCTTGTTGTCCCTTCGTCACTGATCCGAACGACCGGAGTTACATGCGGTGCTCCTCTATGACACTCAAATAGTCTTGCACAAATTTGATCTGTATTCGCCCGTTTTCTAGTCGTCTTAGTTCTAATACCGAAACCTATCGTTTTCGAATATGCTCTATAGTATGATTCAACTTCGTCCAGTGCTTGAAAAACTTGACCAACGTAAGGTGGATCAGAACCTTCACAAAAATTATTTCCTCCAGTTGCATCCATATTTATACTGGAATCTAAAAAATAAAAATTATATCATTCTCAACAAGTCATAGATTTAAATAAAAGAAGAATAAAATTTATTTAAACCACCGTCTTTCGGGAAATTTGGTATAATGTAAAATTAGCAAAATAGCCCCCGATGAGCGGCAAATTACTGAAATGCCTCCGGGGGTTCATTATCACCCTAACGCCCCAAATTAGCTTCAAAACAACCTTTCAGGTGCTTTGCTTACATTTCTGGACTAAGAAATCCTTTGAAAAACTTAACGCTGTAAATTTACGAAAATACCCCTATCGGGGATGCGAATTACCAAAATGCCCCCTGACAAAAAAATCTGAAAAGTGCTTTGAAATGGGATTTTAAGCTTCCTGAATTCACTCTTTAAAATAACTTTTCAGGTGTCTCACACCCTTTCCTGAACTAAAAGTTATTTTAAGCACAAATTTGTGTAATGTAAAATTAGCAAAATAGCCCCCGGGGGTTCATTGTCACCCTAACGCCCATCAAACCCGCTTCAAAATAACCTTTCAGGTGTTTTACTTACATTTATGGACCGAAAAACTTTTTTTCGGGAAAATTACCAAAACACCCCTCGCGGGGGGCAAATTACCAAAATGCCCCCTGGCTTCAGAAAATATCAAAATTGCTTTAAAAAGTATTTCAAGAAAAATCCACCGATCTTCTAGCGGTTATCCACCGATCTTCTAGCATAAATTTTTTTTGTTTGTATGTAGGTGAGATAGGGAGAATGAGGAGGGTGGAAGAAATGATTCGGGGAGGAGGGATTTTATAGAGAGAAAAGTGACAGAGGAAGAGAAGAACCGTGAGTGAACAGCAGGGAGGGGGAGGGGGGAATGACACGTGGGGGTGGGGGGTAGGGTGGTAATGACACGTGGGGGAAGAGGGGGTTCATGGGTGGGGGAAGGGGGGTTCACAGGTGGGGGAAAAGGACATAGGGTGGGGGCCACGGGGTGGGGGGCAAGGGGGGTGACGGGTGGGGGGCAAGGGGGGAGGGGTCACGGAAGGCAATAATGCCAACCGCATGTAGGAGTTGCGGTTGGGCATTATTGCCACCATTTTCTCACGAGTTTTTCATTTTCTCGTGATATTTTCGTGAATTTCTCATAGTATTTTAGTCCTTTTTCGTCCCTTTTTACGCCACGTGGCCAACCGCTGCTCTTACCTGCGGTTCGGTGGAGAAATTGTTATTTTTCCACCGGTAGATGTGGATCGGTCCCCTATATATATATATATATATATATATATATATATATACTAGGTAATGGACCCTTGCAAATGCACGGGTAGAGATGTAATTTGATCGGGTTGAGATACAATATGATTTTCTAGTCAATCATATTTATATCATAGTCAATTCTATTTTAAGTTAAAAAAATAACGAATAGAATGACTCTCACTGAACTAATGCATATATACACGATAAGACATGATATGAAATGACTTTAGTATATAAATATCATAAATAAATCAATCCATTGCTTAAGATAATTAAAATCATATTGACGATAACTGTGTAAAATATTGAAACTGTTTTTCATTTTGGTACATCACTATGCTAATGCATATTATCAATATATCTAGAACTACTGAAAATATTAGAATCTAGTGAATGTCGTCTACACAGTTATATTAGGATCGCCTAATATGTTATTGATGAGGCGATTCACAACCAAACGAAAAAATAAATTAACATGTATTTTAAAATACTATATATTAATATGTGATTTGATTAAAAGAGATGTCAAATGGAGAAAAGTTTTTTGTTCATGCCTAACTTATCATAGTTACACATGTACAAAAAATTTACAAAAACTAATATTTTATTTCTTATGAATTTTTAGTGGCTTTGAATTAAGACTTGTCAAATATGGTGGGCGAGACATAAGTAAAAAATTAAATTTAAATCACATGTGCATAAGTAAAGTGCTTTTAAGAATTAAGTTATACTCGATTTGATTCTTTTTTTAATTGTATTTAGTGGTGTATATGATTTCTAATTTAGAGTTTTAAGTTATTTGCTTAAAAGTAGTTTCTTTAGTGAACTGTCATGTTGGTACTTTAAAGTACTTTTACGAATTAAGTCGTATTATAAATCTTTAACTTTTACACATGATTTTTCACTTTACATTGCGTGACTTATTCTGTTGAATTTAAAAGTGCTTTTAAGTTTTATAGACGATTCTTTGTATTTTACCTTTGTCAGCCTTTATTTTGCTATCTGAAAGTAACTTTGAGATGTTAACGGTCAAATTTAGGGCTTAATTAATATGTGTATATTTATATTAGATAGAGTTTTCCAGTTCAATAAGGTTTACAAAAATTGGACAAAATTACCTACAAAGTTTTAGTAACAAATTATACTAAGTATTAATGAGTAATTGTAGAAAAGAAACACCAAAATAAATAGGACGATGTTTTGCATAACTAAAAGGGGGTAAAAAGGGGGGGGGGGAGCTCATAATATATATATATATATATATATATATATATATATATATATATATATTAATTTGTAAAGTATTAATCATTAATTTTCATACATGATTTTGTTGTTTATAGCCGCAGGATTTTATTTTGTTTTATTATAAGTGCTTTTAAGACGTTAATAGTAAAAATTGAAGTCTAATATGTAAATCTATGGATTATGAAGAGTTTAGAAGATTTAGAATTAGTTTCCTAGTTTTATAAGATTTACAAAAATCAGGCCAATAATACCTACAAAGTTTTTAACAATAGAATCATAATAAAGAGTTAGTAAGCAGTGGTTTATATTTTTGAGATTTTGTATTGTTATTTTAAAGTACTTTTGAGGTGTTCATAATCAAAATTAAGGCCTAATATATAAGTAAATTGATTAGGTAGTGTTCTAGAAGGTTTATTATTGGTTTCTTAATTTTACAAAGTTAACAAATATCTCCGGCAAATTATACCGATGAATTTTCTAATATTAAATCATAGCAGATAGTTAAGTACGGTAGAAAAGGTAAAGGACACCAAAATAAATAAGATTCTTAAAGTATATATATACAATTTAAAAAAGTTGGACTCTTAATAAAGATACCAATTAAGTTGAGGGACTATCCCATGTTGGACTCTCAATGAAGAGCAATTAAGTTACGGCTACCATATTTTGTTTATTATAAGTGCTTTTAAGATGTTAATAGTCAAAATTGAAGTCTATTATGTAGATCAAAGGGTTATGAAGAGTTTTAGAAGATGTAGAATTGACTTCTTAGGTTTATAAGATTTACGAAAATTGGGCCAATAATATCTACAAAGTTTTTAACAATAGAATCATAATAAAGAGTTAGTAAGTAGGGAATATTTTCATAGTTTACGTTTTTTGAAATTTTACATTATTATTTTAAAGTATTTTTGAGGTGTTCATAATTAAAATTAAGGCCTAATATATAAAGATATTGATTAGATAGAGTTTTAGAAGGTTTATAATTGGTTTCTTAATTTTACAAAGTTTACAAATATTGGGCAAATTATACTTACGAATTTCCTAATATTAAATCGTAGTAAATAGTTAAGTAGGGTACAATTTGCGAGATTTTATTTTATTTGTTTTAAGTATTTTTAAGAAGTTAGTAGTCCAAACTAAAGCCTTTTTGGATTATGTAGAGCTTTAAAAGAAGTAGATATGGTTTTTTGATTTTATAAAATTTACAAAAGTCGGGCCAATGATCATAATAAAGAATTAGTAAGTAGGGTATGGTTTTCGTACTTCACATTTTCGAGATTTTATATTATTATTTTAAAGCACTTTTGAGGTTTTAATAATAAAAAATAAGGCTAATGTATAAGTATATTGATTAGATAGAGTTTTAGAAGGTGTATAATTAGTTTCTTAGCTTTATAAAGTTTAAAAATATTGGATAAATTATACCTATGAATTTTTTAATAATAAATTATAGTAAATAGTTAGAGTAGAAAATGAAAAGAATACCAAAACAAACAGGATTTTTGAATTTTACATATCTAATTCAAAAGAGTTGGACTCTAAATAAAGAGACCAACTAAGTTAGGAGACTATCACATGCAAAATTAAAACTTACGTGGCAGAAGGAGAAAGTTCTTAAAAAGTTCTACTTGTCGCAAAGATAGAGTTCCAAAAATCCTACGTGTCGCAATTTTAAGCAAATGTTTCAGCTTTATGTGTATACACACACACACACACTTGTCTTGTAACCCGGGCAAGGCCCGGGTGAGTTCTATTTAAATGCTATCAATATGTTTGAGTTTCAATATATTTTGTTAGAGTTAAGGTTGTGTATTTGAGCATTATGTCGATAGTTTTGAAAACTGCGACTTTTGAGTATTCGCTTGAAATGAACCATTGAATTCAAAACATATTGCATTAATCCATTTCATATATAAGTAGCGTCATAATCAAGAGAAATTCAATAAAAGTATAATTCAGAAATTTTTTCATAATAGTAAAGCATGTTGAAGTGCTTAACAATTATTAAGATTCAGAAGTTCAAAAGAAAGTATTCAAAAGTGACACATACAATGAATAATCAATTATTTCACATCAAATTAGAATGTTACTTTGTTTTTCCGTGTCGTAAGTTGTAATTTTGTTTTTGTACAAAAAAGTTCAATTTCAAGAATTTATACAAAAAATATATTTACGTTATTCATTTTGCTTACTATATTCATATAAATGAGAGTTTTTTTTTTAGTTTTTCACATTATGTAGCGCATCATTAATCAACCGTTTTATCTTAAAAATACTTCTAATAGAACTCCTTACCATATGTCAAATTAATGATCTAGTACAGCCCTCTATAATGAAATTTAAAAAAGAAAGTACAAAAAAGGCATAAATAATTTTTTAGTAAATTATTGTCTAAACTGAATAAACTTACTAAAAAACATGTCATGAAAACCTTAGAGAAAAAATGAAAGTAAGGGGAGCAAAAATGAAAGTCTACATATTCATTATACCAAAATATAAGGTCTTAATTTTCACTAATAACACCTCAAAAGTTTCTTAAAAATAAAATAAAATCTCACAAATGTAAATACAAAAATCATGTATGAAATCAAAGATAAATAATTCACAAATTAACGTATTTCCAAAATCAAATATAAATATTCCACAAATTAAGATTTTTGAAAATAATTTACAAAGTGATATGACTTAATTTTCAAATGTTTTATTATATTTTTTAGTGTTTATTTTGTTATCTTAAAGTGTTTTTGAGGTATTAATAATTAAAATTAAGTTTTAATATGTTGATACATTGATTAGATAGAGTTTTTAGAAGGTGTAGAATTAGTTTTCTATGCATAAAAGGTAAATTAAAATCATGGCAACAATAATTACGAATTTTTTAATAATAAATTAAAGTAAAAATCATGATGCATGTGCAATTTTAATAAATATGAATAAAAAAAGAAAATGACTCGAAAAATAAACATGATGATGGGTCGCAAAGTTGACATTATAAAAGTATCTTTTAAAACTCTACATATGTTTGAGCGTTTATTTTGTTGTTTGAAGTTTTTTTTCTTTCTTTCAAAATCAAGACCTAATATGATGATACATTAATTAGGTAGAATTTTAGAAGATATATAATTGATTTTTTTTACCCTTATAAGGTCAACTAAATTTATGGTAATAATACATACGAATTTTTTAGTAATAAGTTATAATAAAGAGTCATGATGCATGTATTACTTTAATAAATAGAGGTAAAAGAAGAATAGAGCACCAAAGCAAACATGATACTATGCAAATTATGTTTTCTTTATGTTTGAGTGTTTATTTTGTTATTCAAAGTGTTTTTGAGGTGTTAATAATCAAAATCAAGTTCTAGGATGTTGTTATTGATTAGGTAGAGTTTTAAAAGGTGTAAAATTGAGGTAAAAGAGGAATGAAAAACCAAAATAAACATGATGACATGTCACAAAATTGAAAAAAGATGACGTGTCACATAATTGAAAGGGGTAGAAAAGAAAGAAAAAAACAATAAAAAAAGCTTATGTGTAGTCTCCATAACGCACAACGTTACGTGTCGCATAATTGAAAGGGGTAGAAAAGGAAAAAATACTAAAAAAAAGTTTATGTGTCGTCTCCATACCGCACAACGCTTTGTTCTATATATATATATATATATATATATATATATATATATATATATATATATCACTTTATGATAATTCTCACAAAGAGTATAAAAGTATGATCATTAAAAGGAGCATGATTCCACAGAGAAAACAATCAGTCATCAAAGGCATCATGCAAAGTTCATACCAGGAAACCCTAGCACCTAAAGGTTATTATAACTTGTCTTTATTATCTGAATGTTAATATGAAAATTTTAAAAGTATTACTTATGAGAGTTTCATTTTTGTATATATTTTTTTCAATTTTGAGAGGAACATTTCGAAAAAAAATGAGCTCAAACTTTCCTCCCCTTTTCCTTCTTTTCTTTCTTCATAAAAACTCCCAAGCCGGAGAAAGAGGAAGAAATGAGTCAATTTTCTTTCTCTTTTCTCGTAGAACAAACTCACTGACAGACTTCGTAAGTATGTAGCTTTTATACCTTCTTCAGTTCTCTTCCCCCATGTTATATTATCCCTACCTGTCGAGTCAACGTTGTTTCTTTTGTTCCACGTAAATCTTTTCGTGAACCCTTTTGCGGACGTCCAATTTTTTTACACCATACATATAAATGTTGTCCAAGAGACTTGAATGTGCACATACCATCCTTTTACTTTGTGATGCGGAAACAGAATATATGTTGACTAATTGGTCTTAATTGTACAGCCCAAAGACAGAAACAGAAATTGTCACGCAATAGGTCATGATATAGAGGAGAACATACCAGACCTCTTCCATATAATCTTTTTCCTCACGGTTTCAAATTCCAACCCATAGACGGGGAAATCTTAAACTAGTGATGACTATGGCATATAAGTACAGATTCAAAGAAGTATTCTGAAAACTATTCTGGAAACCTTTTATTCTAGTAGTATACTCTTTGTACACGAAATATGTTCGACCAAAACCTTTTATTCTTTGCTTGTAGCCTTTAAAAGTTTGCGCAATTTTTTTCCTCTTGTAACGCATCGTGAGACTGGATCTTTGTTAGCAACTGATTTGAGAGCCCCAGAGAAAGATGTGCTAAGTTACTGTCTGCTCTAAAAGCTTAAATTGTTAGAGAATAGATCCAACAATGTATTCATAGTTTAGGTGCAGGAGAGACTCAGAGACAAGGTATGGGAGTGAAGTAGCTTGGAATAGTTGCTACAAAGAACACAGCAGCTAGGCAAGAGTGGAACTGAAGGAGCAAAGGTAGTGGCAGCAGCACATGCCCCTTACTCTTTAAAGGGCCAGAAGCAAGTCAAATTCTCTGTTACACTCAACTTCACCTGAACACTAGGAGAGAACCGCTTTCCCTCCTTGTACAATAGCATTTACGTTTCTTCCCTCTCAATTTAGCTCGAGTTGCTTATGCTATCCAGTAGAGCAAGCGTTTGTTCCCAACTTGGTAATCTTACCTTTTCCTTTCCTAATAAGATATGAAAATGCTCAAAACTTTTCAAGTTATCCATGTCCAAGTATGAGGCAACTGCCTGTTGACACATTATGTCATTGCACAAAGCTCCTGCATGCTGCATGATAACGATAATTATAAGCAATGAGATCGCCGGTTCAAGAACGAGGCAACCACTTTGTACGTGGATCTAATACCAAAAGTTTCACCTGCCCTAGTGCAGTCATAAAATGTATGGCTGCCTTTGTGGTTCTAATACAAGGTATGATCATTCTTGTCTTTACTTCGCTGTCAAGCGCACCACAATCCCGGTGCCAACGACTTAGAATGAACCTAGATGAGGTCCAAGCCTTAGTTACATAATATGCATGTGTGCAGCCAACTTACCCTTCCATATCCATGCATCCCGATATCTGGCAGGGACCGGACAGTTGAGGAAAATCAGAGATTTATATCTAAGAGAATATCGCGAGGCTGCAGATTTATGCCCAGGGCACTGTATGCCTCTAATGCCAAAGGTTAGGAGAAAGAGTGAAAGTGATGGAAGACAAAAAAGCTCTGGTAAAAGCAGTAATCACAGGGCCCTGCAAATGGACAGCGGGCACCATTATTCTGTACAATGCCACATTTAGCAAACGACTTCAGGCCAAGAACCTTCCCAGTAAGCTTCCAAAGAAGAAGCTTGTCTTGGCCCATCTACTTGTTTCAGGCGCATTCGCGCTTGTTGGGACTTTCTTTACGTTAAGCAACATTCTTTGTCCAATTTCTTTCCGAAGTCCTTCGATAGTTTTCATGTCCACTGGGTTTCCAGACGCATCTCTTACGTAGAAAACATTCATTGCTTTCTTCCCAACTGTTGTCACGCCCGCCCTTGTAACCGACAACCCGTTTTCTCGAAGAACTCTTGTTACTTCAGATAATAATCCTACTCGGTCCTTCGCACACAGCTCTAAGCTTATACCCTGCATAACGAGCAAAATTAGGTCTATTAACTGTTTCTGATGGTACAAGATTGAAGCCCATAACACCATAAGATTGAAACATGCGAAGGCATATGGAATGGCCATAATTAAAAAGAAAACCAGTGCAATTCTATCTCATATCTCGGTCATCAGTTACTCTCATTCTGCCATCTAGATATCTCACTCGCTCGGTTTTCCAACCTGAATCTTGCTGATCTGCCAGTGACTTAAATAGGTCATAGTTTAGCTGTTTCTAGGCCAAGTATTGTGGATTTTTGTTTCAGGGGTAAAATTTATCTGTCTCCCCTTTCCTCTAATCACTTTTATCATCAGTGGTATTTCTCAAAGGGTAAAGCCATATTCCCATCCATTTCTATTTCAGCTCATTAGAAATGCGATAGGGGTCTTTGCCACCCACCCCCACACCAGATTATCCTGGCCATTTGTACTCAAAATAATGCCATGAGCTTATTCATACTCAATAATCACTCAAAAGACAAATAAGCTAATAACAAAAGGAGAAAAAAAGTCACTTCAGAAAACTTAAAAGCAAGTTTAACATATAGATAACGCATCGTTAGTATTCAAAAGTAGTGGCGAAGGGTGTAACTGTGGACATCAACATCCACCATATGCTCTAACTGAGATCTTAACCGAGATCTTATTAACAAGGATAGTGAAATGCTGTACTTTAAGTACCTTCGAAATTAGAGATTATTGTTTAGTAGTAAGTCTCACCAAGGTAAATGTATCTCCCTCACCTCACTTACTCTTCGACGAATTGCAGCTTCAAGACACTTGGTGACCCTCTCCTTCTCTGCAACGGCATCTAGAGTGCAACCATCCATGTGACGGATATAATACTCCTACAAGTCCATTACATTATTTAAGTGAACAACATCTCTATCTGACTAGAACAAATTGTTTCAGTTCAAACAAGTAAATAACCAAAAAGATGAAATGAACAGCTATTACAATATGAACCAATAAATATATAGAAACGATGCCATATATGCAATCGAATCTGGTGTTACAAAAACATAACCATATCAAATGCATAGGAATGATTCACTGTACTACGTATTCCTGATGGACTTATCACTTCATACCACTGCAAAGCTGAACCATAAGCAGAAAAAGTGCTTGTGCAAGTCCTGTCGAGGTTCCAATTTGCAGTATGTTGAAGGAAATGATTTATGCACATGGAATTGTTTTACCCTAGCAAGCCATGCATTTTGAAGCACATTTGACTGCACACATCTCATCCACTTATCAAATATTTGTGGGAGAAAAGTAACTTGTTCTTACTGTGCTTACTTGGATGAAAAGGGAATCATACAAGATGTCAGAGTATTAAAAACTAGATAATAGTGCCAAACCTGTGAGGCATGCGGGCCGTCAGATGAGATGGTGGCATGGAAAACAACATATTGCATGTCTGTAAGCGTGCACACGATGTCAAACATAAGTTTTGACCGATCCTTGCACCTGACACTAACCACCGAGTACCCCTTCTCCTCACAACGATCAATTGTGATCTTTGGTTTCAGCAATGGGGAATAATCAGCCTCAACTTCCAGTCCACCGCCTTCATAATCCCTGTCGGCGAACATCATCTGGTGGAGGCGCCGATCAATATGTGTGAAGCCCATGGAGAAATTAGTACGAGCTGCTTTCTCATCAGCTTCACACCCACGAAGAATGTTCTCAAGTTGTTCCTCCATTGCAGATAATCTAGATGGATCATCCACAGCACGGCATGTTGTATCATCATTAACAAAAACAACACATGCCACTCGCCTATTGTGTGTCCAAACTTCAGCAGCAACAACGTTAATGTGGAGGTTAGCGAGGACAGCAGAAACCTCTGATAAGAGACCTGGTCGGTCCCTGCCTATTAGTTCAATGGCAGTGTGGTCGCCCATCGAGTGCACCCCTATCTTCTGTCCTGCCCAAGTCTTCAACCCATTGGCTGTGTGGCCCTTAGGTCCTAGAGCCTGCCATAAGATAAGAAATGGAAAAAAAAATATAAGATTCTACAGTTTCACGTCATGATAAGAAGAAATAGGCCTTTGTTATCAAGTTACTCGTACTTGTAATTCACTAGTCTCTTAGCTTTAAACCAACCCTCCATGAGGAGCCTGATCACCATTGTGTCTTTTTCGTCATTTGGTAAGATAAGAACTCCTGTTTACCCAAGTCTGGCATGCTTGGCCAGGAATCTAGTAAAGTTTTATGACATAGAGCTGACCCTTGCCCCCACTCTACATGTATATAAGCAACTTAAGTGAAGTGGGGATAGAAGAAGGATTCATCTAGTGTTAGTACCATAACTTCAAGTAAAACTTCTAGCAATTAGTCAATGTGCTGCAAGATGACAATCCTCAAGTTTACTCTACCCTATAGTTTCTCACAGTAGGTGACTATGCAACTAAATGCACCATGAAATATAACAATATGAGACAAATGAAAAAAATAAAGTATGCACTTCAGTTATAAGTAATGCGTCTTCTTTTCTAGGGCATGTCCATCAAAGATTTTTTTCAATTTAAGACACGAGAATGCTATGTTAAGACCAAGTCATGTTGGCACACAACACAACTTTCCTGTTCTTTTGCTCATACAATAAATTGTCAATTAACCAATTGCCTCTAAAAGCTTAAGCTGATAGAGTGCGAGCAATGATTCATGCTTTACACACCTGTCATGTGCAAGACCCTCGTTTTACTGCACAGAAAATTAACCCGTGTAGCACCACCAAGTGCACTAAACGGATCGACAGTAACATAACCAGATGCTGGCAGTGCTGAACCCAATACTTGCAAGGACACAGCTTAGACACCATGTCAGGCAACCATTTGGTCTAGAAAGTTAATGATATTAGAGAATGGGCCCAACGGCGTACAGCATGGGTAATGTGTCCTCCTTAGGTTTGTAATGTTTTGTTTTTCCTATAGTTATGGTGCCAGGGCCTTATTCAATGGTTTTGATGGAATATACTGCTTTCATGAATGGATGCAATAGCTAGGTATGAAGGAAGAAAATTCAGAGACCATACCTTTTCTATGTAATCAATGGTCTTACTGTCTGTAACTTTGTTCCCATGTGGATCAGTGACGTGAAATACTGTTAAGAGCAGAAGAAATTAGTCATCTATTTGCTCGATTTCATGTGCCTGTATGTTTCCATGTGTGTGTGTGTTGTATGTCTGTGCTTGTTCGTGCATGTATGTGCCACGCTACCACAAAGAGAGAGGCTCTACAATGGTAAGCTTCCTAGAGCTCCCACTAAGTTGTCACTTTTGCTACGCATGTGTACTAATGGCCAATGGGGGTTAGGATCCCACCAACAAATTCCATTCAACCTGTAGTAGCATATCAACGTGCACGCATCTTAAATTTAACTAACATCAGTCAGGTGTCTAACGAATATCATAATATCCATTGGCGACCAATTCCCAGTGCAATCCATCATCAAGTTTGCAATTAGGAGAGAACTAAATCAGAAATATATTGTCTAAGAGGAGAACTTATAACAAGTATAGTGAGCATGTTCTCATTTATACATTTGAGCTATTGTTGGATATTTGAATTCAAGAGGGAAAGGACCAGGAAAGCATGGAGCAGATCTTTCTATATTTTAGAATGAAAAAGCAAGATGGAAAATAAATATATAACATCGTCTAAGCTACAAAAGCTCTATGTCTCTTTGCTTTTATTTGCCTTTCCTTGTTGATTTTAAGAGCCAAAACCATCAATTAAGAAAGTACCAATGAGAAGTAGACACATACCATCCATGAACCATCCACCATCAGAGGAGATGTAAGCTTTGGTGATGACAAGGTCAAGGTCGGTTAGGATTTGCACCACTTCCAGCAGTATTCCTGGTCTGTTCACACTGTCAACCTAACCATCACATTCACAACCTTCATCAGGTCATTCTAACTAGAATATAGGTGATATGAATTGGCATGCGAAACTGACAAGCCAATGCACCATATCATGAAGATATATGCCAAGCCACCTGTGGACCTTGATATTTTGCCGTTACCTTCCAATCTTCTTGCACCACAACCTGCAGCCCATAAGGCTACCAGTAAAACATAAGGTACCATTACTAGCTGCAGTACCGAG
>JAVXUP010003865.1:0-50393 GCA_033070095.1 Escallonia herrerae | reverse complement strand
CCCTAAAGTGTGCCCGAATAGGCCCTTCCTAGGAAAACCCAAAAAATAATATTCGGGCATGTTGAGGCTGTAAGGAGTCCGCTGCGGAGTGGTTGATGTGTGTAGCATGAATTTTCTAAAACAGCGGATGTGTAGACGCAACCGGGCCGTGGTGACACCAGTCGTTTTCTGCAAAAATACCAGTCGGTTTCTGCAAATGTGCTCGTCAGATTGTGCGAATGCGCAAGTCAATGATGCAGAAACTTAAGGGACGGAAAAAAACTCTATTTCTTCTCCTAAATAACCACTTCATAGTGTGCCCGAATGCCCTTCCGGGAACCATGCAAACACATTGCCCTTACACGGTTGGGATCATTGCGGGCTGTCAGTATCCCCCGCTTTGATGGGAAAAAAAATTATAACGTTTCGGAAGCTATCAAATAGGGCGCATCTTATGGCCCGGGCCCTTCCTAGGAAACTCAAAAATTAATGTGTCTCGTTTTTCGGAGTGGTTGATGTGCTGTAGCGTGAAGTGCAAAGAGCGGATGCAAAAAAATGACAAAAAAATTGGGGCCTAAAGTGTGCCCGAATAGGCCCTTCCTAGGAAAACCAAAAATTAATGTGTCTCGTTTTTCGCCGAAATTCTTACAAATGGGCTAACTAGCGTGCCTGAGGTGCAATGAGCGAAAAAAAAGTGACAAAAAAAATTACAACTTTTTTCGGAAGCTATCAATTGGGGCCTAAAGTGTGCCCGAAAACGGAGTTACCAAAAATATCAATAATCCACAAACCAAATCACAAATTAAAGATTGCACAAACCAAATCACAAATTTAAACATTATAAAAGTTCAATTTATACAACTGAAACATTAACCCTAACACTCTTCCTCATCATCGTCCTCCTCGACCATACTGCCAGGTTCGATACCTAACACTTTATAATGGTTTCTCTTGTCATGATCAGTCATCTTATTACACAACGCACACTTTCGTAATTTTTTTTGACCCGTTGCTTCTTCAATCGGATTCTTCATGCGTATTGCTCGTTTTCGCCCTTTTGTTTGAGAAATAATTGGATCAAAAATGTCGTCCTCCTCACCTTGTAGGTCAGTGCCGTCAATGACTGGCTGTTTGGCTCGATTGAATCTACCGCCTGGAGTCGTCCGAGTAGTCGGAGTGTCCACAGTTTCTGGTAATGCCATCCTAAACTGTGCATGCTTAGCCTTATCCCGTGCGGCTGCTTCAACTTGATACCTGTACCCATCAAATGTCGACGCTGCATCCATTGATAAACCGTGCATGATGTTACAAAGGTGATTATATCGCAGCGTCTCAGATTGCTCGAAATCAACTGAAACATTGGGCACGTAAGGAATGTGACCGTGGACTCTATTGGCTTCCTTCGTCCACCGTTCCAAGATATACGGTGGAGGGATTTCACTAGCATTCTTGGCGCTCAAAACCCTCAACGCGTGTCGACAAAGTATACCTTTATGCTCAAACAGTTGACAGTTGCAATTAACCAACCCGGTGTCCTTACAAACTGCTACGGTAAAATGTCGTCTGGTCCTCGGAGCCGACGAAGAGCACGGATTGGCGAAGTTCGTCACATTTGTCAAAGCATAAACCTTGATATCTCTGGTGGAATACTCGTGCAACTTTGTCATGCCATATTGATTCGACTTTAGTAGTTCCTCTTGAAACTGTCGAAACATTTCCTTGGTATAGACTTGAGCCGCATGAGCCTCTAAAGGTGAATAAAGTAGTATAGCTCTTTCTTTGCAAACTGTAGCCGCGTCGGCTTCTCTCTCACGGTACAATTGCCTGTCAACGGCTTTCTGCATCTCTAGTACGAACTCCGCTATACTTGAAGACTGGCCTACGTACCCATCAAAGAATGAATTCATAGCTTCGCTTCTCGAGGTCGTAGTCATTCCGGCTGCAAAAAACTTCTTGGTGTAGGCACCGACCCACTGTGTCTTGATCTCATACAACGATTGTAACCATTCGTGATTGTGCAAATAGTAAGTATCCATTAACGTGGCCCACCTCTCCTCGAACACGTCTACCGTCAACGATTTCTTCACACATGTATTAAAGTCAGTCTTGAATGACGGATGGTTTGCATATACATGGTGAAGCCGTTCGGGATATTTGTTGCTTATGTGCCATGTGCACAGGCCATGGTGAGTATCTGGAAGGACCTTAGCGATTGCATTTTTCATTGCCAGATCTTGGTCGGTGATGATGGTCTTTGGAGGAATATGATACATTGCTTGAAGCCACGTTTCAAATAACCACGTAAATGACTCCTCCGTCTCATCCCTAAGCAGGGCAAAGCCAAACGAGATTGACTGATAGTGGTGGTTCACCCCGGTGAACGGAGCAAAAGGCATAGAGTACTTATTGGTGCGGTATGTGGTGTCAAACGTCACAACATCCCCAAAATTTTGGTAAGCAGCTCTAGAACGGGGGTCCGCCCAAAATATAGTACTAATGCGGTTCTCATCATCCAGTTGGAGACTGTAAAAAAATCCAGAATTCTCACTCTGAAGGGACCTGAAGAGATCAAGTGTAGTTTGAGAATCACTCTTACCGAAAGACTCTCTCCTCTGAGCACGAAGTTCATTTCGAAGGTCTACTTCGTTGAAACTCAACTTGTCAATCCCCCCAGCCTGGCTTGAGAAAACCCCCATCATCTTAGAAGGTGGAATTTTAGCCTCGGCCATTGTAAAAATTAGTTGTCTGTGTGCCGCGCTTATTTCTCGGTGTTGATGAATTTGACCAATCTTACTAGGGGTCATCAACTGATGATTATGGCTCAACTCCACTCCTGTCACAACCCAATGGTTTTCATTTTTTCGGTGTACTGCATACACATGGGCCTTGCAGCCGGTACCCGGAAATGTGTCCCGTTTTCTTTGTCTTGTTGTCCCTTCGTCACTGATCCGAACGACCGGGGTTACATGCGGTGCTCCTCTATGACACTCAAATAGTCTTGCACAAATTTGATCTGTATTCGCCCGTTTTCTAGTCGTCTTAGTTCTAATACCGAAACCTATCGTTTTCGAATATGCTCTATAGTATGCTTCAACTTCGTCCAGTGTTTGAAAAACTTGACCAACGTAAGGTGGATCAGAACCTTCACAAAAATTATTTCCTCCAGTTGCATCCATATTTATACTGAAATCTAAAAAATAAAAATTATATCATTCTCAACAAGTCATAGAATTAAATAAAAGAAGAATAAAATTTATTTAAACACCGTTTTGGAAATTTGGTATAATGTAAAATTAGCAAAATAGCCCCCGATGAGCGGCAAATTACCGAAATGCCCCCGGGGGTTCATTATCACCCTAACGCCCCAAATCAGCTTCAAAACAACCTTTCAGGTGCTTTGCTTACATTTCTGGACTAAGAAGTCCTTTGAAAAACTTAACGCTGCAAAATTACGAAAATACCCCTATCGGGGATGCGAATTACCAAAATGCCCCCCTCAGAAAATCTGAAAAGTGCTTTGAAACGGGATTTTAAGCTTCCTGAATTCACTCTTTAAAATAACTTTTCAGGTGTCTCACACCCTTTCAGTGAACTAAAAGTTATTTTAAGCACAAAATTTGTGTAATGTAAAATTAGCAAAATAGCCCCACTCGCGGCAAATTACAAAAATTCCCCCGGGGGGTTCATTATTACCCCAATGCCCCATATGGCGGCTTCAAAATTACCTCAAAACCGCTTTGCTTGCTACTTTTTAAATGTATCACATCAATTATATACCAAATATTTCCTCCGAGCTTAAAAGGGGTTCGGCCAAAAAATTAGCCCCGTACGAATGCACAATACCCCCTAGCTCATCGCCCGACATTGAACAATAAAACAAAGTTACAAGGTTGCGCGTATCAGTTACACCCCTAGTCTTTGAAAAATCTAAAAATTATTCTGATACAGATCTTTTGAAAAAACTAGGGTTCTGTTAGCAAAATCTAGCCTAGCTATTTTTTATAAATTACCGAAACTGTCTAATTAAGTTTTCACCTTTAGCGACAATTACGCCCCGCAATCAGCTGCAAAACAACATTTCAGGTGTTTTACTTACATTTCTGGACTTAAAAACGTTGAAAACCGGAAAATTACCAAAATACCCCTCGGGGTGGCAAATTACCAAAATACCCCCTGGCTTCAGAAAATATCAAAAGTGCTTTAAAATGCTATTTTAAGCTTCCTGAGTTCATTCTTGATCTAAAAAGTATTTTACGGATTTTTCGCCTAAAAATCCCGAACCGGTGTCCGGATCGAGCGCTTAAAAGCCCGTTCGGCCAAAAAATTAGCTAACGGCTTCGGAATGGCCCGAATTCCTGGGGAATGGAACTTCCCAACACCCTAGGGTTCTCATAAAAGTTTTCGCGCGAAATCGCGCTGGCTTGATATTTTAAATTACACTGCAAAGTTACAAGGTTGCGCGTATCAGTTAACCCCTTTCCAGTCTTTGGAAAAATCTGAAATTTTTACCTGATACAGATCTTTTGAAAATAACTAGGGTCTCTGTTTCGTACTTTGGCAAAATCTAGCTCTAGCTATTTTTTATAAATTCGTGAAAAATTCTATTTTTGACGCCCTAAAAAATCGCTATTTTGGAATCTTTCGAATGTAATACCCCGATTTGTCAAAACGTAATTTTGACGCCCTAAACACGAATTTTAGACTATTGTAAGAACAATTTAAGCGTAACACAATTTAAACAATCAATTGGTAAGAACAAATTGAAAAATACTTACTTGTTTTAACTTGATATATTTCAAGAAAAATCCACCGATCTTCTAGCGGTTATCCACCGATCTTCTAGCGTAAATTTTTTTTGTTTGTATGTAGGTGAGATAGGGAGAATGAGGAAGAGAAGAAAGAAGACGGAGAAGTCCGTGAGTGAACAGCAGGGAGGGGGAGGGGGGAATGACACGTGGGGGTGGGGGGTAGGGTGGTAATGACACGTGGGGGAGAGGGGGTTCACGGGTGGGGGAAAGGACATAGGGGTGGGGGCCACGGGGTGGGGGGCAAGGGGGTGGGGGCAAGGGGGGTGGGTCATGGATGGCATTAATGCCAACCCATGTAGGAGTTGCGGTTGGGCATTAATGCCCATTTTCTCGTGAGATTTTGGTGAATTTCTCGTGCCATTTTGGTCCTTTTTTCGTCCGTTTTTGCACCACGTGGCAGCTGCTTCCCAACCGCTGCTCTCAGCGCGATTCGGTGGGAAAATTGTTATTTTCCCACCGGTAGATGTGGATCGCCCCCATATATATATATATATATATGGGAGCTGATCAGTTGAGAGCGCTAGCAAAATGGGGTATTTTGCAAGCGCGCTCTGGCCGTCCATCCTGAAAGATGGACTTGAAATATGAAAGATCTTGTTTTTTTCGAAAACTATCAGTCGTCCGTGACATAGTGTTGCGAATAACCTTTTTTACCATTTTGCCCCTCCTCCCCTGTCCGCTACATTGTGCGGCGGATTACTTTCAAGTCCTGACATGTGTCAGGAAAAAGACGTCCGCTACACAGTGTAGCGGACGACCTCTAGGCTGACACGTATCAGGACCTATCCCGTCAGTCCTTTACGCCCACAACGGTAATATTGTCCAACAGTGTCCACTACACAGTGTGGCGGACATAATAGTTTTAAAACTGTCCGCGATACTGTATAGCGGACGTTTAATATATATTAAAAAAATCCTAACTATGACACTCTTCTCAATTCTTTCTACTCACAAGTATTCCCAGCAGCGTTGGCAAGCAGATCTGCGCAATTTCTTCTTAAGAACACTTTTAATACCCTAATAGATCACGTAAGTTCACAAAATCAATCATTTACATGTTTGTAATCTATAGTTGTGATGAATATTTCTTTTTATGCGTGGTTTTGATTATGCATTGAGCATGTACTAGCGATGAGAATTTATATATGTATGTATTTGTTCATGTGCCAGTGTTTGTAAAATTCCGTATATGTGTGTATATATATATATATATATCGATTATACATATGAGTATATGCTAACATTGTATGTATTATGCATGTACTTGCGTTATATGTATTATGCATGTGCTAGCGTTGTATTTTTGCGAGCGATTATCAAAATCCAAACCATAAAATCCAAACTGAGAAGGTTTTTCCATAATTTCAGTTGCAAAAAATGGAATTTAACCCTGGACCAGAAGATCCATCCGTGTTATACGACCAAGCCAACCATATCAGTACGCTCATATGGGATGGTGGAGTAAGATACATTATTTATCAACTTTCTTATTCTTACGAACGTTGTATACCGTTTGTTTTGCTTAAATTGTATTTATTAATTCGTAGGAAAGAGAACTTCTCACCACCGTAGAAGTATCTCAGGAGTTCACAACATGGAAATTGAACAAGTCCCAGAAAAGGATACTGCGTGGAATTGGGTTTGGGATTTTCACGCATGGGCAGATCTTTCAACAGCTTGACCGGGCCTTGATAGGTGCCCTTGTTGAGAGGTGGAGAAGTGAAACGAATACGTTTCACTTCCCGCTCGGAGAGATGACAATTACCCTAGAAGATGTAGGGTTCATCTTAGGGTTGCCGGTGACGGGGCGGCCGGTAATTGCTCCTCCGTCGGAAGCAACGAATAAGAGAACTGCTAGGGACTTCTTCACTTCGATACCCCAGGATCAATTTAGCACTGGTGGTATAAAGTTGAAGTGGTTGGTAGATACCTACGGGGTTTTGCCGGAAAACTATACGGGCCGTGAGCTTGTGCTGTACACAAAGCCTTCCTCTTGTGGGTGATGGGGACAATTTTATTCCCAACGACGTCGAAGAACACGGTCAGCGTGAAATATTTACCGTTGTTGGGTAACCTGTCGGAGGTTGGGGATTATGCCTGGGGTGCAGCGGTTCTTTCGTATCTGTACCGAGCATTGCACAAGGCAACGAGGCCCGACTCCAAAGCCATATGTGCATGTCTCTCGCTATTGCAGGTATATCATATAAATCCTGTCTTCGTTATTGTTTTTTTTGTTGAATCGACGATATAAATATAATTTTTTGATGTTCTCAGGTGTGGTCTTATGAACACCTTGCTCCCGGTGCACCAACGCGTAGGGATGGAACCGATAAAGTGTGGCCTCGGTTGTGTGCTTGGGAGTACAGCCGGAGGGAGAGCCACTACCAGAGGAGAGTCAGAGTCGATCACCATCACAACATTACGTACTATCGAGGGGAGTTTGACCGTCTATCTCCGGGCCAAATGCGTTGGGCACCGTACATACGTTTGGCGCGACGGGTGGGAGAGTCGTTCGTCTTCACGCTCTCCGGGTTGCAGCGCACACCCCTGATCCACTTTCGAGGTCGCAGAGTGGCAGCTGCCAGACCGAGCAATGCGCCATTTTAGTTGGAGCAGGGTTTGCCAGTCGATGCCCCGGATATGAGGGTTAACAGGAACCCACCGGATGTCGGACGGTTTGGCAAGGCCAATGCACACGAATTGTGCGCGGCCGAAATAGAGCTTTGGAGTTCTTGGCAGGACACACTGGCGGCCATCGTCTCGGAGCCTGACCCCGTTATCAGCATCGAATCAGTATGATGAGTGGTACTACCGCATCACGCGGAGGAGAGTAGCCCCAGTAAACTTTGAACGTGGGGAGAGGTATGCGCCTAGGGGTCAGATCGATGAGCGTATGGCATACAATCTCGTAAGTTGCCCAACAAGTCTGACTTGAATTGAATTTGATGAATATAAATGTCTGATTGAAGTTACTTATTTTTTTATCTCTTTGGATGTAGGTTAATGCCTCGCTTGCATTCTTCCAGAAGTTGAGTGAGCGGAAGGATCTGGTGAGCGCAATGGGCGAGGATCTTCGCCAACAGGCTGCTGCATTGGCTTTAGGCTGCGGGAATTTTTTGCTCCAAGCATCGGGCCAGTCTTCGGTCCTTAGCCCGGGAATGGGTTATACGGGCGTCAGCCAGGGATACGGTGATCCTCTGGACAGGCTTCAGGGGTGAGCCAGGGAGTTGGTGGTCCCTCTGTAGCGGGGATGGGACAGGCTCAAGCGTCGTGGGGCGATTACAGCGGCCCCTCCTTCAATTTGTTCCCGAAACCCCAACCCCTCTCTCAGAGTCAAGTCACGCAAGACTGGCCTTTCAGAAACTACGGTTTCTCCGAGGCACTGCCCATTGTCCCGTGGGGGGACCGTTTAACCTCCCCGGAGGGCAATATCAGCTGGCAGAAGAAATGGCTAAAGAGCAATATCATCCGGTCGGGGCCCCCGAGGGCAATATCCCCCGATCGACCCCCGAGGGCAATATCCGAAAGGGCATCCAGCCAGGCCCCTAAAGCCGCATAAATGCGAGCTAATCCGAGCCCGTTATTTTAGCGGGCCCCCCAAGACGGAGCGTCGTATGACGTGGATCACCCGGATGGCTTGGATTACAATGCCTCGTGGACAAAAATGGCCTCGCTGGTGCCGGGAGCTTGGTTAGACAACGATGTCATCTCGCACTACGTGCAAATTTTGAGGCAAAGGGGTCGGGAGCAGCCAAACATCGGTCCGCGCATTTTTATCTTGGATGCTTTTTTTCATGGCATCCTAGTACAAGAGTGGAACGACTGGGTCAATTCAAGGAAGGGGAGAACCCTGGCCCAGTGGAGACCGTCCTCTAACCTACAAGCATATCTTGCTAGGGATAGTCCAGTGAGCGCAAGTGTTGCCGACGTGTTTCTAATCCCATTTTTAGGGAATGCCCACTGGTACTTGGTTTGCTACGAACCAGTAGAGAAGACGGTATCAGTCGTCGACAGTCTCTACGATGATACCGACGTGATGCCTGTGATTGATATGTACCGAGGCATAGGCCAGTTGGATGCCATGGTAAGATCATGTTTCCTTCTTATTGTAACTTGCATATTATAAAACTGATTAATCTTATTTTGCTATGTTTAATGTTTAATGCTTATTATGTTTCTCGCAGAATCTATTTGCTGCCTTGGTCAATGGTAGGCGTCGGGAGAGGGTACCGCGCAGGCTGAAGCTCATTTTCCGATTGAAGAGGAGTAGGCCCAAGCAACATAATTCCTCGGACTGCGGCGTCTTCCTCTGCATGTACATGGATTACATTTGTCGGTCTGAGAGCCTCAAGAAGACCGTCTGGAGCGAGAATGCATACAAGGCTTTAGGTATAGGATTGCTTGGCAAATTATGAATGGCCGGCCTAGAGCTATTAGGTTTATTGTAAATCCGTGTAAGGAACAGAATCCTGCAGGGGATGAGGGCCCCAATTGACATTGTAACGTTATATTCACTTTTTTAAACATATATTATCTTTATGAAAGTTGTTCTTCATTCATCGGGTTTGAATTGATTTGTGTTGACATCAGTTGATCGGTGTTGAATGCGATTGATTTGACTGACCGATATCGTTGTGTTGAACTCAGTTGAGTGTTTGATTTGTGGTCAGAGATATTATAGCATTTTTGGCTCATTGATTGATCTATGATTTGCTTTGAACGGTGGGAAACAAAGTGTGGGTCAGTGACTCACTGTTGGCCAGTTTTGGTTTCTCTGATTCTGCAGGGCCGTCCGCTACATAGTATAGCGGACGTAGGGACAACCTGGAGTTCTGAGTTTCTGCATGACCATCCACTACATAGTATAGCGGACTAGAGAGAATAAAAAAAAACTAAGTGTTGGATAGGGGGGTTTCTGCAGGGCCGTCCGCTACATAGTATAGCGGACGTAGAGACAACAAAAAAAAAAAAACTAAGTGTTGGAATTCTGACTTTCTGTAGGCCCTTCCGCTACATAGTATAGCGGACTAGAGAGAACCAAAAAAAAAAACTAAGTGTCGGATATCGCCCTTTCTGCAGGGCCATTTGCTACATTCTTATAGAATAGCCGATCTAATTAATACATAATAGCTAGAGTCGTCCGCTACATTGTGTAGTGGACCAAAGAAACCCAAAAGTTTTTTTTTTCTGCACAGACGTCCGCTACATTGTGTAGCAGACACAAAGAACACCAAAAAATTAGGATTCTACAGAGACGTCCGCTACATTGTATAGCAGACATAAAAGACTCTGTAGAGCCATCCGATACACTATGTAGCGGACGGGTCAAATAAAAAAAACTTAAACTTGGGTTTGATGGCTCTCATAGGTCCATAAAAAAAACACCAGTATTCGGTCGAAAGATTATTAGAAAAAAATTACAAAAAATTATTACAAATGTCAAACAGACTTGATGGCTTATACAAAAAATTAAAGGTCCACTGCAGCTTGTTCGTCCTCATCTTCGGCATCATCTTCTTCCCCGTCTTGCAAACCCCCTGGACTTATCCCCAGTGCCTTGTAATGGTTCCGCTTGTCGTGGTCGGTCATTTTGTTGCACAATGCACACCTTCTCAGCTTTTTAGGTTGAGTTGCCGTTTCAATAGAGCTTTTCATCCGCGTAGATCTCTTGCGGCCTTTCGTTTGCGATATAATTGGATCCAAAGGCCGGATATCATTGTCGTCTTCCTCCCCCGGCTCGTCATCTTCTGATCCCGTCGTAGGCTCGGTGTCAACCGCATTGCTGACTGAAGCTGCTTCCAACTGGTCGACGATGGGCTCTTGCTGCTGAGCTACCTCGAGGAGATGTTTATATCCGACCATTGTAGCAGCACCCTTTACGGACAAACGGGTGAACATTGTCACCAGATGATTATACCGCAACGTCTCTGATTCTTCAAAGTCAGTATACGGGTGCTCCGGAAAGGAAATGGTACCGTGCAACCTGTTTGCACCTTTCGTCCACCGTGGCAGGACGTATTTATCGGGGATTGTCCTGATATTCTTCTGGGTGAAAAACCGCAGAATGTGTCTACACAGGATGCCATGGAACTCAAACTTCTTGCAAACACATGTCACCGAGTCCGTCAATGTGTCGTGGCTCACCGTATAAATTCTGCGCAGCTTCTCAGGGACGAGGTCATTCACGAGCGAATAAACCTTGTACTCACGCGTAGACTTTTCTGCCACCTTGTTTATACTGTATCGTCCCGATTTTTGCAGCTCTACTTGGTATAGCAAGAAGATCTCCTTCGTATAGACTTTGGCACCGTTCAGCTCCAGCGGGGTCTCAAGCAACCTTCTCCTTTGTTTGTACGTGGTTGCAAAGTCTGCAGCCCTTTCTTTCACGAATAACGACGCAACCGCTTTTTGTGCTGATGTGACGAAACTCTTCAAATTGGTAGCTGTACCCACATAACTATCGAACGTGGCATTCATAGATTCACTCCTGCCCGTCGTTTTCATGCCCGCAGAAAAATGCCTCCTCGTGTAAACGCCAATCCATTGCTCTTTGAGCTCGTACAAGTGCTGGAGCCACTCGTTGTCTTGCAATGAGTAATCCTCAACAAGCTTTTCCCACCTCTCCTCAAATTCCTCAATCGTTAATGACTTGTTAACGCACTTGTCAAAATCCTGTTTAAAGTCTGGATACTTTGCGTACACGTGATGCAGACGTTCAGGGTATTTGTTGCTTATGTGCCAAGTGCACAAGTTGTGTCGAGTATCTGGGAAGACGGTAGCAATAGCCTTCTTCATTGCCAAATCTTGATCGGTGATGATAACTTTGGGTGCTTTGAAGTTCATTGCTTCCAGCCACACCCTAAACAACCATTCAAAAGAACTCTCGCTCTCGTCCCTTAACAAGGCGAACCCGAACAGGATGGAGTGATAATGATGATTGACGCCCGTGAAAGGAGCGAACGGCATCGAGTACTTGTTGGTACGGTATGTGGTGTCGAAAGTCACGACATCCCCAAAATGCTTATAAGCTAGCCTCGAACGACCGTCGACCCAAAAAATTGTGCTAACTCGATGCTCGTCGTCAAGTTTATAATCGAAGGTAAACTGCGGGTCCTCCATCTGCATCCGTTTCAATAGGCTCATTGTGGATTGAGCATCATTGAGGTCATACGCGGCTCGTCTATGGGTTCGGACCGCGTTACGAACGTCTGTCGTGTTAAAGTTTAAATTTTGAATTCCCCCAGCCTGTTCAGCAAGAACATTAACATGTCGGTAGGTCCTAGCCGCGCATCGCTCATTGTGTGAATTAGGCTCCTCGCGACCTTACCCATCTTCTTGTGTTGATGCATCTGACTCACCTTAGAAGGGGTTACTAACGGGTGATTGTAATCCGAAACAATAACAGATATTCCAATTTCTCACTCAGGCTCTAAACCCAATCCCAAGCAGTTTACTGGTGATCCTTATCTATAGAAGGGAATCAAATAAGGGTGAGTTTTTAAAAGCTCAGTAAGGTAGCTCAAGGACGAAACGAAAATGATTTGCAAATTCAACTTTGATGATGGTTTTCCAAAGTTTCAAATGATCGTTCGATGGTAGTATGGCAAAGAGTTTCAACTCAATCCCTTAAATACGATTTCCCCACAAAATCACTTTCAGGTACAATGCAATAGATTCAGATGATATTGACATGTGCAGAGTTAACTGAACAGCAAAGTCACACGGGCAGTGTCCAGTAGTAGATAACCAAAGCCACACGGGAAGTGTACAAACGGATACAGACCACAAATGCATTTGTACAATTGTAACACCCTGTTAAGATTTTTTAGTAACTTTATAATGAATAGTTTTTTAAGTGTAATAATAGAAAGTTTTGGGTGTCTAAAGTTTAGGGGGTTTTGGTAATATCCCTTTTAGGGTAAATATATAAGGTTGATTAAGGGATCGACCGTCCTATATTGTTTCTTTGCTTACACGATATATATATATGGGTCGTGATCCGTTGATAACGCTTGCAAAATGAGTTAAGTTGCCAACGCGTTCTGGCCGTCCCGCGCGATCTATGAACGATCCAGATCTTTTTTTGAGCTTTTTTTAAGTTCGTCCGCCACATAATGTGGCAGACGATTTTTTGACAGAAATACCCTCGAGCATACTCGTCCGCTATATTATGTAGCGGACAAATAAGACATTAGTCTTCTCTTTCTCTCTCATTCTCTCATTAATGTGTTCTGACTTTTTCTCTTTCTCTCTCTTTTCTCTAACCACTTTTTTGTTTTCTTTCTCATCCTCCTCTTCCTCCTCTACTCTCTCTCTCTCATCTGGCTTTCATCTTGCTCAAGTTCTTCGGAGGCCAAGGGCAACTATCTGAACTTGGAACAAAAATTAATACCTCAGTAGCAGTTTTTTGTCCAGAAGGATGGTAATATCAACCTGTAAATAACAAAAATTATGCACTATCAAGATTTGGTCTAATATGCAAAAATATCCTTGACAAAAATACATTGCATGTCCGCTACATAATGTAGCGGACGACAATTCTAGGATTCCTTTAACTGCTCCTTTAACATATATTCATCACCATGCCTGCTTCTTTCCCATACTGTCCGTTTTGATAATACGAAGAAATGATAGTGTTCCAACACGCCGCATCCCTTTCAGGCATTTCATCAAACAGCTGTGTTGCCCATCCAAATTGCTCAAGTCTGCAATGCCCCCAATGAGTCAGTGGAGATGAGGTAACTGAGAAACAAAGCAGTAACTTTACTACATTACAATTTGCAAGGGGTCAAGAATAGTATCCAAGTTCAAGCTTCCATTCTTTTCATTACATGAAAGTAGGGTAGATTATCTACAGATACAACAGAACCAAAGAAAACTGTGACATGAAGAATACTGATGAGTACAAGGGAGAGGAAAAAGATGAAAGGATGAGAGATGATAGACGAGGAAGAGAGAGAAAATAAAAGGAGTTTTCTTTTTCCAGATCTGACATCTGACATATGGGTTCTCTTTTCCAGAAAGTAAAAGGAGTTTTGTTGTTCTGTCCGCTATATTATGTAGCGGACATATATAATTGGAGAAGACTACTATGTTATTTGTCCACTACATAATGTAGCAGACGAGCACTATACTGTACTGTATTGCTCGAGGGTATTTCTGTCAAAAAATCGTCCGCCACATAATGTGGCCGACGGACTTAAAAAAAGCTCAAAAAAAAATATCTGGACCGTCCACAGATCGCATTGGCAACTTAACTCATTTTTCAAGCGCTATCAACGGATCACGACCCTATATATATATATATATATATATATATATATATATATATATATATATATATATATATATATATATATATATATATATATATATATATATATATATATAGTGTGTGTGTGTGGGGGGGTGTAGAGAGAGAGACACACACATACACACAAAAAGAGATAAAGAGAGGAGAGAGGAAAATTTTTGGCGACTCGTGAATTTTTTGATAAGACATCTACACAAATTAATTCATTGTTTTAGGGGAGTAAAGGGTTGGGAATTTGTAGGAGCAGCATGTACATGAGAGAGGTGTGTGTTGGGTAGCCATGGGGTGTGAGGTTGTATGTGTGTGTGTGTGTGTGTGTGTGTTGGATTGTGTGTTAGGTAGCCATGGGCTTGTGTGTGTGTGGGTGTGTCTTTGCTGGACTGCTGTTAGTGTGTGTTTATGTATGTGCATGTCTGTGTGTGTGTATGGGGCAAGAAAACGGGCACTACCGTGAGGTAGACCTGACAAACGGGTATACCCACTGGGTACGGTAAAAAGCCAGTAGGGTCTGGGTATAAACGGGTCGGGTATATTTTACCCTAATTTTTCCCGGTAGGCTTTTTGGTAACCTGTACCCTACCCTTATGGGTAGGGTATCACCCGCGGGTAAATCATCCATTTCTGATTAATTATTCTTTTAAATAAACAGATCCTAATTTCCTACTAATTACTCACATTTTAGCCTCCAACAATCAAATAATTCATTGTTTCTCCATCAAAATTCATTATGTAAAAATCTGAACATCTTTCCATCCAAAAAAAAAAAAATTTGAACATTTTGGATTAATAATAATAAAAAAATATCTGCACATCAAGAACACACAACCATCATGATCCACTGACTGAAAGTCTACCCAATAGGCAACAACCAGTAAGTGACGGAGTGATGGTCGGCAATAGTGGCAACAACGATGGGGTCACGATAATAACCAATCGGTGGCGATAGGGCCACGGTGGTGACGACAGGGTCACGGAGTGACTGATAGGTGGCAACGGGGCCACAGAGTGACCAATAGGTTGCGACGGGGCCACAAAGTGACCGGTCAGTGGCGATAGGGCCACAGAGTGATCGACCGGTAGCGACAGAAATGCATAGATCGAGAGTGACTGACCGATGCGGCGCTGTGGGTGGACATGACTTTGGTAGATCTGTGAGAAAGAGAGAGACTTGAGAGAGGGAACTGTGAGAAGGGGTCTCTTAAGGGAAAGTTGAGAGGTAGAGGCGGCGGAAGCAAGTGAGAAAAGGAGAGAATGAGATGTTTTAACCCTAAAAGTCATATGTAAAGGCATATAACCGGGTAAATCTGGGTACCCGGTAACCGACCCGAACTTACTCGGATTTTACGGATAAATCCGGGTAAGTTTGGGTACGGGTCTGTTTTCAGCAGGTCTTTTAAATATGTACCCGTACCTGGGTTTTTCGCACAGAAACTAGTAGACTTGCGATTCCGATTCAATTTTTGCCAGGTCTAGTGTGAGGCAGTGTGTGTGCGTAATATCCCACATTTTTTAAAGCAGGTTAAAATAACTATCGGAGACCCAAAAAATATACGGGTATTAATTGTGAGCAATGCTTAGGTATTAATAGTTTATGGAAGCTTAAAATTTTTTTGGAATATATTTGTAATTTTTAAAGTTTCTGGGTCATTTTGAAATTTTAAAAAACTTTGGGGCATAAATATAAATTAATTTTATTAGTGATGAAAAATAGTAAAATGAGTGATAGTATATATTTTAGTGATGTATAATTAAATTAATCATGAATAGACTAATTTTGGGGCTTAAGTGTAATTAAATAAAAGTTGGAATTATTTTGCAAGTATGAAAATTGTGGGAGCTAAATTGTAATTTTGAGGAGGAAAATTCAGGGAGAAAAACAAAAATAAAGTAACTGTAACAGAAAAGAAGAAACAGAGCAAGGGAAAAGAGAAACAGAGAGCTTTGGGCAGGACAAAGAAAGGAGAGAAGAAGAAAGATAAAAAAAAGGAGAAAAGAAAAGAATTGGGAAAAAGTTCATAAAGGTAGTCTCCCTAATTTTCATGTTAGTGTGTGATTTTAATGTGTGTATTGTGTGAAGTGGGTGTGCCGTGTGTGAACCTGCGTGTGTTTCCGTGTGTTTAAGGTTTGGGTTTGGGATTATGGGGGTGTGTTGGGTGTAATTGTGTATGTGAGGTGTATCTATGTGTGTATTTTAGGGTACGTAAAGTTTGCGTGTGTGTTTTTTAGTGTGTTAGGTTGCTCTCTGTGTGTGTTTCAGGTGAGTGTGGGTGAAGATATGTGTGTAATTGTGAGAACATAAGGTATATATATGTGTTTTGTAGGTGTAATAGAGTGGGCGTAGGTGTTTTGTGTGTGCTTAGGTTTGTAGTGGAGTGGGTTTGCCACAGAAATGGGTTTGTAGGTGTGTTAACAGGAATAAAGATGGCTGCCGAATGACAGGGATGATGAACAGTAACCATTTAGGATATTATGAATTGAACTCAAAATTGTCGTTAAAGATAATTTTATTTTAGTAGTTCCTTTATGAATTTTTAGAATATGCTTAAAATTTTATTTGGACAAAATACCAAACTGTAACTGCTATTATTTTTACAAGACCTACGACCTGGAATTGTTTAAGAAATTTTGGCGTCCGCAAAAAATGCTAAACTAAGGTATCGGTTAATAAGAATTTTGGAATTAGTTAGCATAGAAATCCAAGCTATTTTAACCCAAATTTTTTAAGAAAACCTTATTCTACCAAAATGTCTTATTATTTAAAATTTTGTACCATTTTGAGGCCGATAGCTATTATTAGCTGAGCCATCTTCTGAGCACACAGTCTAGACACCGTTTCGGGATTTTCGAGCAAAATTTTTTTAAAATACTTCTTAACCCAAAAAATGATTTCAGGATATGTAATGTTGAGATTTTTTTTTTGGAGTCGGGAACCCCCAAGGGGTATTTTGGTAATTTGGCATAAGAAGTGTATTTTTGGATAAATTCACATACAGTAAAGCTATTCGAGTGATTTTATTTATGGGAATGTTGTTTTGGTGATTCAAGAGTGCAAGGGGCATTTTGATAATTTTACACCCCAGGGGCATTTTGGTATTTTACATACCAGGTGAGGGGGCCATTCTCAGCGTATGCATGAGTCTGTATGATTTATAATATCGTAGTCTATACTGTATACTAATAATTGGATTGTTCCGTTTAGGTTAAAGTATTAGATATTCCGGTTAGATAGCGTAACTTCGAATCCATGTAAAGGTTTATATCTGAACCTTGGGTAAGGACTTTCGTCCGGATTCTTATTTTGATAACTCATAGTCGTAAGTATTCCCTTGATTTACTTATGACTAATGTCGAACACTGAATTATATATTTATATTGACATGTTATTGTCCAAAAAACTAGTACCCCAATATTGAACCTAAACCAGCTAGTTAAAAATCTTATTGATGCTCGCATGTTATTGCATGCTGAGTAAATTTGATAATTTTTTTTGTCCGTTCTTCAGAATTGTTGTGCCTAAATTCGATAACTATTCGCAATCGTTCTTGCTGTTTGTATGCTGATTGTTGTGGCTATTCTGGAAATTTAGGTGATGACTTATTTCATTATGTTTATTGTTATTGAAATTCGAATTGGTTTTAGTGATTTGAGCTTATGTTAATGCTCATTGATATTTTTGATTTTGTGTTGACCTGAGAAACCGTACTATGGGGAGGCGTTATAAGGTTAGTTTGAATCCTGCGTGGAACGCAGGCTAGTACCCAGTGGGACTAGTTATATACTAGTACATCATGCATGTGTACACCATATTGGCTTTGCCTGAGTAGCATTGCAATCGCCCATGATCAACATCTTTGGTTTTATTGACATTTTATCTTACCATGACTATTACGGAATTGACCGGTAAGGATTAACTCAAATTATTTGTGCTCGTTTTGAAATCTTTTGAAAAACCTTCATTATATTTTGAAATGTATGGCTTTGAAAATGATCTTCTGTTGATCGTTTTTGAACCCTTCGTGATTGTTATTGCTTATTTTGGTATCTATTTATGATGAATTTTGATCATTTTGAAAATCATTGAGTTTTTTTTATCGTTTGAAGTATTTTGGAAATCATCGCCGGTTGGATTCTTTGGATTCGTTTTGTAATTCTTTTGGTAGTCCTTGTACAACCTTTGAGCTCTCAAAAGCTCACCATTCGTTTGACTCCCTTCTGCAGATGATGATAGCTATAGCATTTTCGGGAACGTGTTAGAGTTATGTGAGATTCCAGTGAGCCCACCACTACTGTATAGTAAGACCCTCTGCATAGATCGGTACAGTCAACTTGTACTATAGACGTTCGAGGTTGTGAAGAACCTAGGTTTAATAGTTCAAGTTCAAGAAGTTTTGTAATCTTATATTTGAAGAATTTGAGTTGATATCGGATTAAATGTTTTGAAGTATGTGTTAGTGAATAGGATTTGGCAGGTTTGACTGAATTGGTAGGTTAACGTTCCGGGAGTTTGGGGCGAAAACCTCCAGATTTTTGAGGTGTTACATTGTGTGGGGTGTGTGCGTGCGCATGTCCTATGTGGTTGGTGTGTGCCATGTGTGTGTTTCGTGTGAGTGTGTGTTAAGTGTGTCATGTATGCATGTAGGTAAGTGTAATGTGCATGTAACGTACATGTGTGTTCTAGTATATATTGGGGGTTTGGCCAAGAGAAGAAAATAAGATGAAATAGGTATGCGTTGTTGGGTGGTACCCTATGCTTGCATATGTATACTAATGGCTCGTGTTGTGTTAAGTACGGGTGTGGGATGGCGTACAATGATTTTTTCCACACAATTTGCAGTGGGATACCTTAGACTAAGTTAGAATTTCTGGTAAAATATCATATTCTTTTGAAATCGTTTAGTATTTTTTATATTTTCCACAAATTCAGTGCTTCTAATATTCATTTTGAGTTATCAAAATTCATATTAAATTCGAGAAAATCTAGTATCGGTTTTGTAGTATAAAGAAATCCCAATTTAAGTTTGATAGTTTTTAGAATTGGTTTGGTATCTTTACCCGTATCGCATTTGATTTAGCAAATGGATAATCCAAGAATAGTTTTAATGCTTTTTGAAATTCTTGATTTTAGTTTCTATAACTTTTTTTTATATATTTTAAAGACATTATAAAAATCATGGGACTTTGATTTGAGCTAGAAACAACAACCTCTAGTTATGGGCTTTAATTATTTTTAAAGAAATTATTTTTAATTAAAAAATTTAGAAAATTTATATTTCATTTTACATGTTGTTTTAAGCCATAAAAATATTTTATGAGACTTTATTATGGATTTTTCTTATTATAAAGTCTTCAGGAGTATGGAGTTTTTGGTTGTGTTTAGGTCAATTCAAATGATTTTTGATCGAGTTGCTTAGCTTCGGATAACAAGGATCGAGGTAAGGATTTTCTGTCCGAACCCTACTTCTTAACTCTGAATTCATATGTTTTATTCCTATTTTTTCGCAAATTCTATTGAACTCTGGTTTTATAAATTTTCATAAAAATAATTCTATTGGCCCATGAAACCCTACCTTAAACTTTAATCGATCATTTGAAACTCTTATTAATGCTCATTCATTTTTGTTTTATTCTGGCATTAAACAACATGTTGAATTATTTGTGTTTCTTCTGAATATTGACATGAAAGAGTAAATATGAGGCATTACAAGGTTTGTATGTGTTGTGGGTGTAACAAGGTTGGTCTGTTCTGTTTGGGTTACAACTAGTACATAAATGGACTAGCTTTTATACATATGCATATGTAGTCTATATTTCTGAGCATTACTGGGGTGACTTTGCTATTTTGTACTGTTCATGTTCAATATTATGTGCTTCTATTTTACAGTATCTGAAATATTTTAAAATGTTTATTGATTAGAGGGATTGAATTGATACTCCTCCCTGTATCTGTATCAAGATGTTGTGGTCTTATTTAAACATTAATTTTCAAATTTTATTTGACTTCTTATAAAAAAAAATCATTCAATTCGTACTATTTGAACTTTAGTTGACCTTACTGGGCTCTCAAAGCTTGCTCTTGTTTGATTCTGTTTTGCTGGTAATGATCACCAGTAGATTGCTTGGCAATGGGGTTAGAGCTTGAGTGAGAAGCTGGAGTATCTATTACTAATTTATTAGCAGGACCCTATAAGATTAAACATTGTGTAGCTCATTCTATATTTGAACTTAAGATTTTTCATTTATGACCATTTATTTTAAAGACATTGAGATATTGCATGGGTTAGAAGCTTCGATATGTATATACATTTCAAGTTGTTTGTTGAATCGAGGTTCTTACGTCATTAGGTGATTAATCGAGCTGGTGAGTGTTTTAATGCTCTGAACATTCAGGGCATTAATGCTTCGGATTTTCGGGTCATTACAATTAGTAGTATCAGAGGTAGAACATAGAGAACATTTGAGATTGTATTGCAGCAACTGAGAGACCACAAGTTGTATGTGAAGCTCTCAAGGTGTGAGTTTTAGCAGGTTAGGTTTCTTGGACACCTGGTGTCTAAGAATGGTATTTTTGTAGACTCGCGGAAGAGTAAAACATTGACCGAGTGGCAGAGACTAGGCTCAGTGAAAGAAATGCACAGTTTTCTGAGCCTAACAGGCTACTAAGGATAAATCATGGAGGGCTTCTCTGAGATTGTGGGACCATTAACTCGGTTAAGGTGGGGGAATGTGCGGTTTGTTTGGACTAATGACTGTTAGTCCAGCTTTTAGGAGCTGACGCAGAGACTATTGACAACACCAGTGTTGACATTACATTCAGGTTCAAAAGGTTTTGTAATCTACAGTGATGCCTCTAGAAGAAGACATGGTTGTGTTTTGATGTAGCATGGAAAGGTCATTGCCCGTGCATCGAGGCAGTTAAAGACTAATAAGAACAATTATCTGACCCATGATCTAGAGTTGGTAGCGGTTATTTTTAATTTGAAGCTGTGGAGGCATTACTTGTACTGAGAGACTTGTGACATCTACACATACCACAAGAGTCTCCAGTACATCTTTACTAAGAGGGAGTTTATTATGAGGGAGCATAGATGGTTAGAGCTTCGAAAGATTATGACTGCTTGATTCACTATCATCATGGTAATGCCAATGTAGTGGCCAATAATCTTAGTTGGAAGAATACCGAGAACCTAGCAATATTAATTACTAGACAACCTCATTTATTGGAGGAGATGAGGTAGTTGGACCTTGAGATCATATGTCCGGAACATGATGTAGTGTTGGTAACTATGCAAGTTCAACACACATTGAGTAGTAAGATTAGGACGGCACAAGCAAGCGACTCAGAGTTTGTTAAGATCATTAGAGGTAATGGAAAGGGAAAAAGACTGAGTTTGAGATTGTTATGAGGGAGTGTTAGGGTTTGTGGTCGGTCGTGTGTCCCTAATGATGAGGAGCTGAGGCGATTGTTGTTATCTAGGGCTCATAGTTCCGTATGTTGCTGCATCCAGGAGGCACCACGATGTATTATGATCTTCGAGAGCATTTATGGTGGTCAGGAATGAAGAGGAACATAACAGAGTTTATGCTTTGATGTTTGGTGTGTTAGCAGATAAAAGCTGAACATAAGAAGCCAGCAGAAACTTTATAGTCACTAGAGATTCTCGAGTGGAAGTGGTAGCATATTACTATAGATTTTATGGGCGACTTAAGCAAGTCAGTTGGGGTTTAAGAAATGATTTGGGTGGTGGTGGATAGACTTACCAAATCGACACACCTTTTACCTATTTGAGCCAATTTTACCATGCAACAGTTGGCCCAATTATATATGGATTCAATTGTGAGGCTTCATGGAGTAACTGTTTCGATTATGTCTTATAAGGATTTGCATTTTACTTCGAGATTCTGGGAGAGTTTCCAGAATGTTATGGGGGCTGACTTTAGATTTATACTGCTTTTCATCCCCAGATAGATGGCCAGTTAAAGAGAATTATGCAGACTTTGGATGACGTGTTGAAGGCTTGTGCTATGAATTTTCCAGGTAGCTGAGAGACCCATTTACCGTTGATTGAGTTTGCGCATAATAGGAATTAATAGGCCAGTATCTAAATGGGGCCTTTCGAGGCTTTGTATGGTCACAAGTGCCGGACTCCAATAAGCTAGGATGAGGTTGGTGAGTGTCGGCTCATTGGGCCGAAGTTAGTTCAGGCGACCTATGAGAAGGTTGACCTAATTTGATCACACATGAGAACATCACATGACAAACAAGATACGCAAGCCTCTAAGCGTATGCATGATTTGGAGTTTACCATTGGCTAGGGGTGAGCACAGTTTGGTTGGTTCAGTTTGGAGGCTGAATACAAAATTAAACCGAATAACATCGGTTTGGAAAAAAATAATCCAAACTGCGTTCGAACGATTCGGTTTGAAAGGTTCGGATTGAATGGATTGAATGGATAGAACAATTCGGTTTGAGGGGATCAATCAGTTTGGGCTAGACTCCTTTCTAGTCCCAAAAATAATGAATTCTGTACTAAAAACTCAAAGAAGTTACCCAGCAATATAATTTTAAAATCCTAATTAGATTACATAACATTCAAGGCAGAATTAGTCATTACTCAAAATCATTAATTTGCAATTATATGTTAAAGTTCTAAATTTCTAATCAAATTACATAACTACAAAGAGATCATTACATGTCATGAGTTTTCTAATCAAATTACATAACTCTAAAGAGATCATTACATGGCATGAGTTAAAGTTGTAATCTAGTTAAACATTACATCATTATTATAACAACTAGATTAAGTTAACTAGGGAACAAGTCTTAAGGATTGACTTTGGCATCTTCAAAACCTTCATCACCAATCAACATATAATTTCTGAAAAATGAAAAGGAATCAGCAAACAAAGTTATGAACTAAAAACACACTGAATGTAGACAGAGCTCATGAATACAGAAAAAATTGGCAGGTGCATTCCGTAAATGAAGAACTAAGTATCACATAAAAGCAAGTATAACTAATGCACCCAGAAAAGCTAAACACCTATACTCGTACGGCCATATAGTCGAAAGAAGTCTTGTCATTTGGAATTTGCTGGATTAAAGACTTAACAAAACAACAAAATGATACAATACACTTCAACCATAAAACATCAAGTAAAGCTGAAAAATTGATTCACCAATTTATTCAAAGGAAACATCATGTTATTAGTTACTCTATATTCTCTAAATACCGTTTGGTCTATTTGGTGAGATTTGGTCAGATCATGTGGTGAAGAGAAGAAACTCAAAAGAAAAGATTCAAGAAACAAACGAAAAGAGAAGAAACAAAAGAGTAGAGGAGAAAGGGAGAGATAACTTCGTACTTGGAGACTGAAGGAGATTGGAGGAGCCGGCGGGAGGAAAGACGTCAGAGATGGAGGCACAGCTGTGGGAGGTGGAGACGGCGGCTAGAGGAGAGACATTGTTGAGGGAGGCACTGCCGTGGAGGCGTGGAGCAATCGGCAGAATGGCACATGTTGACTCAAGATCTGGAGGCTGAGGGCTTGAGGCTTTGGAGCAATCCTGATCTGACGGCGTGTGAAAACTGAAAAGTAGGAATTAGGGTAAATGAAATTTAGGGTTACTTGCTAATTATATTAATGGATAAAGTTTAACTAAGGCAATTAGTAAAATTAACTGGGGTTAGTTGAAAAAATATATATTATATATTAAGTACGGTCGGTTTGGTTTAGATCGGTTTCAAAAAATTCAAACCGAACCGACCGAACCGATTATGCGGTTTGGAAAAAAAAAAAACAAACCAATTGTTTTTAATATCGGTTTGGAATTAGTCGGATTAGTTCGTTCAGTTTTCACGGTTTAAATGCTCACCCCTACCATTGGCAATCGAGTTTCTTGAAGATCTCTCCTTGGAAGGGAATGATGCGCTTTAAGAAAAAAGGCAAGCTCAGCCCTAGATATGTCGATCATTATAAGATCGTAAGAAGATTGGACCAGTAGCTTATCATCTGGCATTGTCTCCAGATTTGGCTCGTGTCCACGACGTATAACATGTGCCAGTATTTAGGAAGTAAGTTCATAATCCAACTCATGTGTTGTAGCACCGTCCTGATAATATTCAGACACACTTGAGTTATGAGGACGTACGAGTGAAAATAAAAGATAGACATGTCTTCAGACTAAAGTGATACCATTAGTAAAAGTTTTGTGGAGCAATCACACCTCAAAAAAGGCTACTTAAGAACCAGAGGATACCATACGCATCACCTATCCTCATCTATTTGATACTGCAGATACGTGAAATTTCGAGAAAGAAATTTTTATGAGGTTGGAAAAATGTAACACCCATTAAAACTATCCAGTAACTTAATTTATAGTAAATAGCTTGTTGGGCCTTTAAATAATATTATAAAGTTTTTGGTGGATTTTGAAAATATTCCTAAGGTTTTTTTTAGGGGGGGGGGGGGGGGAAGGGGGGTTCGGTAATTTTCCTTTTTAGGATAAATATTTATAAGGTGGATCTTCCCATAAGATTTCTTCTGTTAGACACGAGTGAGCAAGCAAGCGAACGCCCGCGAGAGAGAGAGAGAGAGAGAGAGAGAGAGAGAGAGAGAGAGAGAGAGTGAGTGTTTTTTCCTATCATTCATTAAATGTTCGGTAAGACTCCTACAAAAATTACTTCATTATTTAAGGGGAGTAAGGGGCTGGGAATTCATACCAGTAGTATGTGTGTGAAAGAGGTGTATGTTAGGCAGCCATGGCCTTGAGGTACTGTGTGTGTGTGTGTGTGTGAGCGCGCGTACTCGTGCGCGCTGTAAGTGTCTTTTGTGTGTGTATGTGTGTACAGGCGTGGGAGAATGAGACTGCCATGAGTGTATATTTGTGTGTGTGTGTGTGTGTGCGCACTTTGTATGCATGAGTATGTATGCAGGTGTGTGTAATGTGGTGCCACGCGCTTGCGTGTGTGACTGTGTAATGAGTGTGTCGTGCGTGTATGTTGGGGGGTGTGGGAGGAGGGAGGGGTGGGGGTGTGTTCTGGTATAATGTTGGTATTTGGCAGAGATGAGAAAAAGATGAAATGGGTATGTGGTGTCGTGTAAGACCCCAAATAACTAGTAATCAAATTATTATAATGTTTAGGGCATCTTTGCAAATTTAATTATTTTTGGGATATTTTGAAATAAGTAATGAATATTTAGGGGTATTTTAATTATTTTTCAAACTTAGAGAGACTTTCAAGGACTAGCCAAATCAGTTTTATCGACACATTCAATTTCGGCTTACAGAGAGATAGAAGAAAGGAAAAACAATATTTTGGAGGGTTGCAATTTTCTGCGCATAATCGGTAAGTGATCTTGAACCCACTTTGATTATAAGGATGAATTTAATCACTTTAGGATTGTGTTTACGCAGAATTTAACGTAATTGTGCTGATTCAATTATTTAGGTTTTAAGATTTTCGGAAGGTTACGCAACTTTGCAAATCTTATCGTATAAATTGAAGTAAGGGTTTCATGTAAACATTTGATTCATTATTATTGTGCCCTTTGATTTGTCACGTTATTCCGATTTTTGTTTCAGTGAAATTTTTTTTATATCATGAAAATTATCATTGTGTGATTTAATGTGGTGTTTTATATCGACTTCTAACACTATCGTAAAGTGTTTCTTGCCTCGTTTACTGTACGTTCTATTGTTTCACGCCACAAATTGTTCGTCTGTCTTTTCAGTGTTTTGCCAATTAGCTGTTTTCTCTCAACGTTAATGTTGCCCATGTACACCAAACAATCATTGCCTATCAAAGACTTCAAAAATGTTGATGTTCTATTTAGGAGAATTGGCCGTCAAGTTGGTACAATTGATCTGCCATGTGTCAGGTTCTAGAAATTCACACAGTGTGTGAACCTCTTTGCTAGTAATGCCTTTGTTCTTGCGTAGCGAGCTTGTACGAACTCGGATCGAGTCAATTTTTCTTCTGTTAAACTTGTCTCTTGGGCCTCCTCGATTCGAGTCTAATATCGAATAGTTTCTGAAATCGTTAAATCATCCTTATTGAAATGCAAGTTTTGATACTTTTTGCGGCTAATATGCCACTGAGATACTTTGATGTTCGTTTGAACTCTTTGAATTGAACTAAAATTTAGAACCTTCGCGTGCTTAGGTTAACGTGATGTCATGATATGATATGACAATTGCTAGTCCTTCACGTACTTAGGTTAACGTGCTTTACAGTCACGTATTACGTAATTGTATTATATTCAATTATTAGTTCAACTATTCAAATGTGTTCCTTTAACATTGACTTCGACTCAACCTTTGATCGGTTAATACCCCGAAATGAGCTTCATCATGCCAGGCTTAATTATCATCTTTTCACTTTAGTTTTCATTTGTTTCGTTTGACTAACTACATATTATTGGATACCTGTGTTGGTCTCCATGGGTGTGTGCATATGATCTTTACTGGGCTTTGTGCTCACCCCACTTTCTCCTCCCATTTAAGGTAATTATGTTGCAACAACCTAGAGGAGTTAGTATCTATTTGCATGAGCTTACAGACGTATTCTAGCTTATAACTTTATTTAGTGACTTGAGAATAAGAGTTTTGTAATACTTTAGATAAGTAACTTTTGAGAACCCCGATGTTTGGGAAGTGATTTTTGTTATTAGACTTCTATTACAATTATTAGTGATTGATGTTGAATAAAAATGTTTTTGATTTGGGATATGTTTAGAGTTCTGGTTACCTCTTTGAAGATATATTCTTGGTAAAATGCTTTGGATATTCTACTTCTCGTAAGCAGGAATATTTTAAAATAGTATATGAAGGTCCGCCTCCGGGTCGGGAGCGTGATAGATTTTGGTATCAGAGCATAGGTTTAAAATTTTGTAGACTCTTAGACTTAAGCTTCTAATGATTGGAGATGAATCTTACGAAGTTTGAGATATAGTTTAGAAAAGCCTAGCTTTATATACTTTTGATTGAAGCATTTGTACTAGAGTTGCGATCTTATAAGTTGTTCTCTATCTTAGGAATTATGCCACGGCATCCAGCTAGAAGTGGTAGTAGAGGGGTCGCAGGGGTAATGTTGTCATTGATAATGATGTTGCCGAGGGCAACCTAGGAGCAAATGTCCCTCCAGCTTTGTTAACTGCTGAAGCAATCAAGGCATTTAACCACCTAAATTGTCCGACATTTGTTGGTGCAGACAAGCCAGAGGATGCAGAGGCTTGGTTAAATAAGTTAGAGAAGAGGTTTAAGCTTCTAAACATCATCGATCGTCAAAGAATGGACCTCACGGTTTACCAGTTGGAGAACGAGGCTGCCAGTGGTGGAAGATAGTCGAGAGAACTCTAACTACAGAAGAGGAGCATGCATTAACTTGGGATCATTTCCAGGATATATTTTTTGAAAAATATTTCCCTAGAAAAGTGAAGGATGATATGGTGGAGGAATTTTTGAAACTAGAACAAGGAGAGGATGAAACTGTCAAAGAATATGAGGCCAGATTTTCCAGGTTGTCAAGGTTCGCAACACATGTTATAGATACTGAGGAGTGACGTGCAACATGATTTAAGAATGGACTAAAGTATGGCATTCAAAAGTTCTTGACAGCTGTGACTTTAGACACGTATGGCCAGGTCCTGGATAACGCTGAGAGGGTAGAGAAAGATGTCAAGGCCTGGCAAGTATTACAGGGATCAGAGGAAGAGAAGCAAGTAGCTCCAAGGGCAAGGATGTGGTTTAATAGCCTAAGAGGAGGAACAACAACTTGGCTATCAAGGAACCTATTTAGAATACTCAGAAGCTAATAGTAGCTTGTAAAATTTGTGGGAAGAATCATAACGGTGTTTGTTATTGGGAGAGTCGGGCATGCATTAACTGCCAGCAGTAGGGATACAGGATCCGAGATTACCCTCAGCCGCTTAAGCCCTAACTTATTTAGGGTAAGGGGCAGTAGAACTTGTTTTTGAGAACTAATCAGGCAGTAACTACTCAGGCTCGAGATTATGCCTTGACAGAGAAGGATGCCACTGCATCTAACGATGTAGTGACACGTACATTTTGTATATGTTCATCTAGAGCCTACTGTTTAACTGACCCTGGTTCCACATTTTCGTATGTCTTTACATCTTTGGCTCGTCAGCTTGGTACTAAGTTACAATCCCTATGTAGTGGGATTTCTGTTACTACTCCAATTGGAGTTTCTTTTGATGCCTTTTAAGTTTATAGATCTTGTAATGTGCGAGTTGGTGATAAGGATCTACCTGCGGACCTTATACCGTTAGAGATGCATGATTTTGATGTAATTTTGGGCATGGACTGGTTGGCTGCCTATCATGCCAGAGTTGATTACTACTTGAAACAAGTAGTGTTGTGAATTCCCAGTCTACTTGAGTTTCTATGTCAGTGTTCTAGACCTGTTGCACCTCCTTGCACTATTTCAGCATTAACAGCTAGAAGGCTTCTTAGGAAGGGTTGCATGGGGTTCTTAGCCCATGTTAATGACACACGTTGGTCTAGTGGGGATTTGAATAGTATTCCTGTTGTGAAGAAATTTGCAAATGTTTTCCCAGAAGTTCTCCTAGGGCTTCCTCCAGATAGAGAGATAGAATTCTCTATCGATCTTATTCCAGGGGCAGCTTCTATTTCTAAAGCCCCGTATCATATGGCTCCAGTGGAGCTAAAAGAGCCTAAGGTTCAGCTTCAAGATTTGTTAGATATGGATTTTATTCGTCCAAGTGTTTCTCCTTGGGGTGTACCTGTGTTATTTGTTAAGAAGAAGGACCGGTCCATGAGAATGTGTATTGATTACAGGGAATTAAATCCTATTATTGTAAGGAATAAGTATCATTTAGGATAAATGACTTATTTTATAAGTTACAGGGTGCCCAATTCTTTTCGAAGATTGATCTCAAATCTGGTTACCACCAATTAAAGATCAAGAAAGAGGATATCCCTAAAACTGCTTTTAGAACAACGTATAAGCATTATGAGTTTCTTGTTATGCCATTTGATTTAACTAATTCTACTGTCACTTTTATGGATTTGATGAACAGGGTGTTCAAATGATTCCTTGATCAGTTCGTGATCATTTTTATTGATGATATCCTTATCTATTCAAGAAGTGGGGAAGAACATGAGCTACATTTAAGTCAAGTTTTATAGATACTAAGAGATTAGAAGCTCTATGTGGAATTCAAGAAGAGTGAATTTTGGCTAGAGCAAGTATCTTTTCTGGGTCACGTAGTGACAAAGGATGGAAGTTCTGTAGATCCATCAAAAAAATAGAGGCCGCGGTGAATTGGAGTAAGCCGTCTTCTATGATGGAGGTTCGTAGCTTTCTGGGACTAGCTGGGTATTATCGTCGTTTTGCTGAGGGATTTTCAAACATTGCTAGCCCTTTGACTCATAAAGGAGTTAAGTTTATTTGGTTAGAGGCTTGTGATAATAGTTTTTAGGATTTAAAGAACCGGTTGGTTTCAGCACCAGTTCTCACACTACCTTCTGGCTTAGGTGGATTCATTATTTATAGTGATGCCTCTTAGAAAGGGTTAGGTTGTATTCTTATGCAACATGGAAAGGTTATTGCATTTGTTTCACACAAGTTGAAAATTTATGAAAGGAACTACCCTACCCATAATTAATTTAGAGCTGGCTGCAGTTGTGTTTGCACTTGACTTAGATTTGGAGGCATTGCCTTTATGGTGAGACGTGTGAGATCTATACGGATCATAAAAGCCTTAAATATCTGTTGACACAGAAGAAGCTGAATATGAGGCCGCACCGTTGGCTCAGTTACTGAATGATTATGATTTCAAGATCCATTATCATCCAAGTAAGTCTAAAGTAATAGCTGACGTATTAAGTAGAAAGAGTTCGGGTAACTTAGCAGCTTTGGTTACTCATCAACTGTAGTTGTTAGCAGAGTTAGAGAGTTTGGAGTTAGAGATCCGAATTGGTAGTTCAGATGGGCAGTTGGCATATTTGCAAGTTGAGCCTTCCATCATTGGGAGAATCAAGTCTTCTCATATGAGTGATCTAGACTTGGTTAGTATTGTAGAGGATGTGAAGGTTGGCAAGCGACCTAAATTTCATCTCGAGGAAGATGGTACTTAAGGATGAGATCAAGGTTGTGTGTCCCAGTATTTTTAGAATTGAGGACAGAGTTATTAAGTCAGCTCATGGTTCAGGTGCTGCTGTACATCCTGGTAGTACTAAGATGTATTGAGATCTTCGTGAGAACTTTTGGTGGAGTGGTATGAAGAGGGAGATTGCAGATTTTGTATCGAGATGTATGGTTTGTCAGCCGATTAAGGCCGAGCACCAGCAACCTATAGACAAGTTATAGTCACTAGAGATTCCTCAGTGGAAGTGAAAGCATGTGACCATGGACTTTGTAGTGGGCTTACCGAGGACCTCATGTAAGCATGATGCAATTTGGGTTATTGTTGATCGTTTGACCAAATCTGCTTGCTTCCTTGCTGTCTGTGTCAACTATACCACTGAGAGGCTGGCTAAACTTTATATTCGGGAGATAATCAGGCAACACAGGGTGCCAGTATCTATTACGTCTCATTTTTGGACTAGTTTGATAAGGCTTTGGGCACCCGTCTCGATTTTAGTACTGCTTTTCATCCACAGACAGATGGTCAGTCTAAGCGTCAATTTAGATCTTGGAGGATATGTTACGTGATTGGTGGTTATATCTGCAAGGTAATTGGGATGAGCATTTGCCTTTGATTGAATTTGCCTATAACAATAGTTATAAGGCAATTATTGAGCTGGCTTCATTCGAGGCTTTATATGGGTATAGATGTCGATCACCTACATGTTCGTATGAGGTTGGTGAGCGAAACCTATTAGGACCCGAGGTTGTTCAAGATACTTCAGACAAAATACAGTTAATTAGGGATCGTATGCGTGTAGCACATAATCGCTAGAGAAGCTACGCTGACAATTGTCGTTGTGATTTAGAGTTTAAGGTTGGGGATCATGTCTTTTTACGAGTTTCACCATGGAAGGGCCTGATGAGGTTTGGAAGAAAGGGAAAGCTGAGTCCTAGATATGTTGGACCTTGTGAGGTTTTGGATAGAGTTGGCCATGTTGCCTATCGTGTTGCCTTGCCTCCAGATATGCCTCGTGTGTATAATGTCTTTCATGTGTCTGTTTTGAGGAGGTACGTGCATGACTTATCTCGTGTTGTGGAGTACGAGCCTTCACTTATTCATGAGGACCTATCAGTGAAGGAACAGCCCGTCGAGATTTTGGGCAAGCGAGATCAAATTTTGCGTACCAAGACTAATATGACCCTTCTACTGGGGCATATCTAGCATCTTTGGCAAGGAAATCATGTGCTATACTTCTTTCATTGGGTAACTCACCTATTGAGAGATACTTGATTATAGGATCCATCCAACACGGCTCTTGGTTCACCACTTCAATATCAGGCTTGAGGCTAATGCTTTGCTCCTTGAGAAGCTCAATGCAGATTGTGCGCTGGAATTCTAAGACTTCTACAGACGTGAGCCTTGATAGCGCGTCTGCCTGTCTATTCTGATCCGAGGAATTTGGCAAATGGTGAAGTTCTTATAATTTGATGCCAAAGTCTTGACTAACTAGAGGTACTGTGCCATCCTCTCGTCTCTAGATTTTTATTCTCCCAAGACATGGTTGACCACCAATTAGGAGTCACTGTATACCGACAACGAGTCCACCTCTAAGGCGTGTGCTAACCTTATCCCTGCGAGGAGAGCCTCATGTTCCACCTCATTGTTCGAGGCGTGAAAGTCAAAACGGAGTGCATACTCAGTAACAAAGTTCTCCAGAATTAGGATAATTCCAGTGCCGCTACTACCAAGTACTGAAGACCCATCTACATAAAGAACCCAAGGATCTTGGGCTTCAGAGATCACCAGCTGCGGAGGATCTGGCGTTGTACACTCAAAAATAAAATCTTCCAAATCTTGAGCCTAGATCGTAGTGCGCGGCCTATAATGTATATCAAACTCTCCTAACTCCACCGACCAATTCACCAATCTTCTTGATGCTTTTGGGCTTTGCAAGATCTTCCTTAGAGGTTGGTATGTTAAGATGACAATTGTATGCGAATGAAAGTACGGCCAAAGGCATCTTGTTGATCCAGAGCCATTTTATCAATCTTTGGATACCTTGTCACTACGTCTTGCAATACCTTAGTCACATAATAAATTGGCTTCTGAATGTTGTCTCCTAAAGATAGCACTAACCGCCACTTTGCAAGCAAAGAGGTAAAGGAACAGATTTCCTCTATGGAGTGGTTTAGAGAGGAGGGGAGGAGAGGAGAGGCTAAGTATGCTTTGAATTCTTCAAACAATCGTTGGTAGTCCTCCATCCAAGCAAAGTCTTTTTCTTTCCTGATGGCCTTAAATAAGGGTAGGCAATGCTCAGCTGATTTAGACATGAATCTTCCTAAAGCCGCGACTCGGTCTGTCAACTCTTGCACTTGCTTAAGAGCCTTTGGGGCCATCATGGCCTAGATGACCTTTATCTTCTCTGGGTTCGCCTCGATACCGGGAGACATAGAGCCTAAGAATTTCCCTACCGCAACTCCAAATGCACACTTAAGTGGGTTTAACTTCATGTTATATTGCCTTAAGATGTCGAAGGTTTCCTTGAGGTCCTCGACATGGAGCTCCGCCTTAACACTCTCTACTAGCATATCATCTACATATAAATCCATGTTTTTTCCAATCAGGTCATGGAAGATCATGTTCACTAAGCATTGATATGTGGTGCCAGCGATCTTGAGCTTGAAAGGCATCACCTTATAACAGTACGGCCCACGTTCTATGATGAACAAAGTCTTGGGAACATCGTCTTCATGCATCATGATCTAGTTATATCCAGAATAGGAATCCATGAAGCTGAGCAGCTCGTGTCCAGAAGTGGCATCAATAAGGATATCAATCCTTGGAAGTGGATAGCTATCTTTTCGGGCTGGCTTTGTTGAGATTTGTAAAGTCAATGCATATTTGCCATCTGCCGCCTGATTTTGGGACCATGACGACGTTGGCGATCCAGTCTGGATTATGGATCTCTTTAATGAACCCAGCAGCTAGTAGTTTATTCACATCTTCTTCAATCTTCTCTAGTCTCTTGGATGCGAAAGTTGTCTTCTTTTGCTTGACAGGCTTCTTAGATAAATCAACGATAAGCCTATGTGTGATCACTTCAGGATCGATTCCGGGCATTTTTTTGCCGTCCATACAAAGACGTCTGCGTACATTAGTAGTAGGTCAATAAGCTTGAGCTTAAGTTCCTCATTAAGGTTCGAACCTATTCGGATGGTGTTTTCTTTGACTCCGGGATAAACCACGATATCTATGAGGTCTTTAATTGGCTGGCCTCTTTGCATCTTGGTCTCATCCTGCAGATCTTCAATGATAAGTGCCTCCTTATTCTTCACTAGGTAGGATGTTACGTGGCACTGTCTAGCAACGATCTGGTCTCCCTTGACTTTTCCAACTTCATGCTCCATGGAAAACTTCATCTTGAGATGATAGGTGGAGACTATCACCTTCAATTGGTTCAATGTGGTTTGTCCAAGTATGGCATTGTAAGCTGATGGGACCAGCACCACCACAAAGTCAAGCGTTAAGTTGGCTTGAGCCAAAGGTGTGCCTATCACCACAGGTAGCGGGATAACACCTTCTTTCGCGGTTGGAGAATCTGTAAAGCAATGTATCCATCTTTCGCGGTTGATCTGTTGGGATACTCATCTTGTTGAAGGCTTTGCAGAACATGACCTCAGCTGAACTTCCATGATCGACCAAGATGGGCTTCACATCAAAAGTCCTTATTTTAAGGGTGATGCCTAGCAGGTCATCATGGGGGGTCTTTACGTCCCCTATATCGTCATCCGAAAAGGAGATTATGGGCGTGGGTAGTGTCTTCTATTTCTTGCTCGGGAACTGGTCAGTTATGTACACTTCTCTAGCATATGCCTTGCGAGCTTGTCCAAATGAGCCTCCTGTTGCAATGCCCCCAGATATGGTATTGATCATGGTCGTATACTATTCTTATTCTTCTCTTTCCTCGACAAATGGGGTTGCCTTTCTTTGGCCTTCTTTGCACGCCACATACTTCTTTAGGTGTCCACGCTTAATAAGGGCTTCAATTGCTCGCTTGAGCTTTTCAAAGTTGTCTGTCGTATGACCGTGGTCATTGTGGAAACGACACTATAGGTTATTGTCCCTCTTGCTTGGTCAAGACCTCATATGGCCAATTGAGGATCTTTTTATCAATGATCTCATGCAATATCTGTGACGGTTTGGTGCTGAGGGGAGTCAAGTTCTTCAGGTTGAACGGGACCTTGAGGCACCATTCATCATGTTTTGAGCATTTGGTCTTCTTCCCACTTCCTAGGCTTCCCTCGCGGAACCATTTTCCTTGTTATTCCCTAGCTTCGCTTCGTCATCCATTGTGAGTTTCAAGATACTCTTCTACCTGAATGTACTTATTTCCTTTTTCTAAAAGAGCTCTCATATTCCCCACGGGGCTCTTGTTGACAGAGAATCAAACATGGACGTGGGTTGGAGGCCTCGAAGGAAAGCGGTGTACTTGACTAACTCATCCAAATTGTCCAGCTCTAAGGTTGACACATTGAATTGTCTGAGAAAATGAGCTAAGGACTCATTCTTCTCTTGTATTACTTTGAGCAAGCTTGCTGAGTTCTTCCTTCTTGAGCGCCTGTTCAGAAAGTGTTTCTAGAAGAGATTCAAAAGCTGGCAAAAGAATGAATGGACCTCGGCTTCAAAGATTTAAACCATGCATGGGTGGCCTTTTGTAGGGTGCTCAGAAAGGCTTTACACATGACAGCATCAGATACCTAGAGAAGCAACATGTGTGTCTCAAATTGGTAAACATGTTCTCAAAGATCGCTGCTTTCGTTGTAAAGATCACATTGAGGCATTCGGACGTTAAGCCTTAGCTTTGAGGACGAGGCATGTAGACCACCTCAATGGAGGCTTTGTATTAGGAATAGCTCTCTGACACTGCATGACGGTGAAGTAGTCTTTGATGTCGTGCAAGTTAAGCCACCTTCTTCAAGGAAAAACTTGTCCTATCTCTGATCGATAAGGCTAGGTAGTAGCACGAACCACTCCTCATCAAAGTTAAAGAAAGATCTTTCCTTCGGGGCCCCGTTTATAGATTTTACTTGTCCTATTAGTCCATAAGGATCGTATATGTTCTCTGCTCCTTTCTCTAGGTTGATATGTCGGGTTAGCTTCCGACCTATACTTACGACTATAACTCGACCTTAAAGTGAGTCAGAGACGAAGGTTGCGTGGATCAAGATGGGAATGATTGGTGGAAAAAGGGGCTACCACTACATCAAGATTTTGTTGCAGTGTGTTTACGACATCCTTCAGTTTGTGAAATTCTCTCATAAGGTCGGTATGAGGTGTCTTGAACAACTTGCGGTTAATACGGTGACGAAGGTCACTGTCCTTTAGATTCGTCGTTGGGGATTGATTCTTTCGAGATCCAGTGTTCGACTTAAGAGTAGAAGACGTTACATTGACGTAAACATCTTCAGCAGACCCGACACGTAGGTGTGAGGGCGTTAAATGTCAATCTTGAGAGCGACCGAGTCAATGGGAGCTGTTTGATCGTGTATGGCGACCTCGAAAAGAGTGACTGAGCTTGGAGTCGCTTGAGGGTCAGCGATTGTCCATGTTCCCTGTCATGGTCCCACAGATGGCGTTAATCTGTTGTTGCTAAAAACTTGATCGGGAACCACTGCCAGAGAATACCTACAAAATAGAACACAGTGTGACCGCCGAGTGGGGTTCCAATAGAAGAACTCTCCGATACTTAAGACAGAGTGCAACTAACAGCGTAGAATTCTCAGAAGAATTACAACAAAGTGTATACGTGTGTGTCATTGTCCACATACCTAGGGGTAGTCCCCTTTATATAGTCACAGGTAGAAGACTGTTTCCAGAATGTTAACACTCGCTCAATCATATACACTAAGCAATATTATCTTCAAAACTTAACCAAATAATATCATAACTTTCAGAGCAACTAAAATATCCATCGATGAATTTTCTCTCTGTGTACATTTATACTTGGAAACTAAATTTAAACCGGAATAATAAACTAGCAAGTCACCCACGCAGGGGTTCTAACAATCAATACCAAAAATTAAATCCTTTCCTTTTCTACTCGCTCTAATCCGTACTCAGGCAACCTGCGGAAAGGAAGTCAAAAGAGAGGGAGCTTTAGAGAGCCCAATAAGGTCGATCAATGATTTAAAAATAAGAAAACGATACGGACGATTTTACATTTAAACCAATAGACAATTTTTGAAAACGGAGAAACAGAGTGATTCAAACGATTTTTTTTTCTATATACAATCAAATGATAATTTTAAGAGGGTTTTCAAAGAAAACCATAGCGTTTCAATATAAACATAGGGATGAGTATCAACTCAATCCCGTAAATAAGTAGTCATTCAAAACAGTTCAGATATAATCATTTCAAAACACTTTAGGTACAATAAAACACAAAAATAGGAAACATTGAACATGAGTAGTACAATGTAGCAAAGCCACCCCGACAGTGCTCGATACGATTTACATATGCATATGTACAATGACTAGTCCATCTAGGTACTAGTTTAACCCATCCAACAGACCATCCTTATAACTCAAACAATACAGACCATCCTTATAACTCTCAGGTTTACTAACTCATGTCAACATTTAGAAGAAGTAAAATACAGTTGAAAATACTTTACAATAAGCAAATCTGTAAACATATGAGAATGATACAGGAATTCCAAACAATCGCTATAAGGCTCAACTAGGGTTTCAGGGACAGTTTCAAAACATCTTTTATATCAATCATAAAAATGAATCAATATAATTTGTAAAGCAATCATAACAAAATATTTGAAATTAGAAAGATAAAGTAGAGTTCGGATGGAATTCCTTACCTCGATCCAAGCTAAGCGATGCTACCAAACTCGATCAATATTTTCTGAATAAATCTAGATTGACATTTCATATGTTATAACACAATCTGTACTACAATACTATAAACCTAATATCAACTACGCATAGCATACCCACTCTCTCCGAAATCGCGCAATTCAAAACGGTTCCCGCACACGGCCAACCTAACCAAAAATTCTATACACTCCTTAATGTATAACGACACTCTAAAATTTATATAAATTACACTAAAACACTTTTATAGCTTAAAACATTAATAAAAGTCAAAATATGAATTTTCTGAATTTTTTAATTAAAGTAGTTTCTTTAAATGCAATGAAAACTCATAAATTGCCAAAATTTCTTCTAGCCAAAAATAAAGTCCCATAATTTTTGTAACAGATTTAAAATATGTATAAAAATTATAAAAATTTAAATCAAAATTTAAAAGACATAAAAACTATTTTATATATTTTATTTTGCTAAAATCAATGTGATACGGAAACTATAGAAAATCAACTCCAAAAATCATCAAATTCAAACTAAGTCTTATTTATACCATAAAGACATTACTAAAAAAAAATTCCTGAACATTTTCAGGGTTTAATGGCTCCAAAGGAATTTTATAAATCTGTACTTGCAGAAATTATTAAAAATACATAATATTTCAGAAAATTATGAAATTTGGTCACAAATTCTAATATAGTCTAAGGTATTGTAATTTAAATTTTCTCATGCTAACGATCATTGTACACTATTCAATATTCGCGCCATAGCTAACGCTAACTCATGTACGCACCCATTACTGTGACCCACCAAGACCCACTTCATCTTCCTCCTTTACTCTTTGCTGTTCACACTCAGAAGTCACCTCCTCACACAAGATCCTCCATGCAGCCTCTCCCCTTCTTACACACTCATAACACACTACTACACATATATACACACATGCATACACTTACAAACACACACATACAAGCACACACTCTCACTACACCAAATACACCACACCCATCAACATACTGCCTTAAGGCAGCACCATTTTTCTTGTTCATTGGACCGACACACACGCAGACTCATACACTCTTTCACATGCACTACACTTGTGCACCTACACCACACAAACACACACACACACACACACATACACTCATGCACACATGAAACACACCCACACACGCACACATGCACTTCACAGCACTTCACTACACGGCTCACATGCACGCACACAGCACTTGCACAAACACACTCACAACCTGCACAAATCAATAAGCCCAGCACTCTCTCTCCGCGTTGTAGCCAGGGGCGGACCCATGTGGTGACAAGGGGGGCTGAAGCACCCCCTGACTTCTGGGGAAATTTTTTATTTTTTATTTGGAAATCGCAGACCCCGTTCCCGAGATCCCGTTCCCCAATCCCCGATACCCAGTTCGGCCGTTCCCCGAGAGACCCATAATCAAGACTCTCTCTCTCTCTCTCTCTCTCTCTCCGAGTCACTGGTGGATAGTGAAGCTCAGGGCGACCGGTGACCAGATCTGAACGACGGTAGCTTCGATGAGGGACGATGGAGTGACGGCTGTGATGCCGTGATGAACGAGTGGACGAGCAGATCTGAGATCTTGACCGCCGACGAGTGACGACCTTTTGAAGAACCAGTCAGTAGTTACCCTTGAAGAACGAGAACCAGATCTGAAATCTTGACCGCCGACGACCTCCCGCGAGTCCCGCGCCGACGCCGACGCCGGCTGCTGCCTGGGAGTGCCGAGTGCTGGCTGCTTTGCTGACTGCTGCAATTGTTTTTTGTTCGTATGCCTTTGAGCCCTTTGGCCCCTTCCACAGTTCCACTGCCTCACTGAGTCACTGGACATTTAGTGACATAAAACAGTGTGAGGCTCAACTTTTATCATTTCTTTTTTGCTTCAGTTGCAGAGTTGCTTGAATCACTGCTTCTAATAATTTGTACAATGGTGCAAAATAAATAAAGAAACAAAGAAAATAATTTATTTCATTTTATACCAAATGTCTAGAATACCTTATATAGTTATATTGATCATTGATGTCTAATGTCTTATGTCTAACCAAATAACCAATGACAGTTTTATGTGAATTTTGGCCACTTTAGTTCTTAGAAGGCTTAGATATAATTGTTATTTGTTAACCTTTGTTTTGAACACTATACAAAGAAGATGAAACCTTATAAAAACCCTAAACAAGAATTAAATATGAGCTTAATTTTTAGCCACCTTGGCTTCACTGTTATCACTATATAATTATTATGGTGAATTTGTATTTTCCTTTTTTTTTGTGTTGTACTTGTAAATAGTCTTTAATGACTCTCGTGAAACTTAATAATACTTTTTGTATGCTTTATAAGTGCACTTTGTTTTTAATATTATTTTAATAAAAATTTTTGGTAAATTCGATATAATTTTTGCACCCCCTGAAAAAAAATTCTAGTTCTGCCCCTGGTTGCAGCCCCCCACACACAAGCACTTAATGTCCCAAAAAACACACGCACACAGACAGGTTACACACACTCCGCACAGTCACAATAGCTCTTATCCTTGCCCTACACTCACATTCTTTCCACCTACAAGCACACCCACAGGCTGTCTTTGACAGCCTCTCCATTTTCTTTCTCTTTTGCTTACTTCTTCCTCCCACTCAATCACCATACACCCCCAAACCTTTATACACACACAATTGCGCAACACTTCATGCTACCTGGCTACAAACTCTCTCTCTCTTCCCATTATATACACTCAACCAAAACATATCACACCACATACACACACTACACTCTATCTTCCAATCCCACACCCAGCACAAACAAAGTAACACAAACACTCTCTTATTTTTTCCTGTTCACTCACATGTGAACACCCAAAAACAATCCCCCACTTATGCACAGCTGCCTAAGCAGCTTCATCCCCACCAATCTTACACTCACTCGACCTAACTGCTCTCACACATAGGTTCATATACACTAATATACACACATGCACAGTTGTATATGGGGCTATTTTGGCAGCCCCTTCTCCTCCACCTACAATCACCTCACGGCAGCAGCCCGTCTCTACCCTTTCTCTCTCTCTATCTTTTCCCTTCTAAAAACCCACATTCACACAGTTCCATTACAGAGACTGCTTGTTATACACATATATCCTCACACGAGCACACAAATACACCCACATATTCATTCACATACATCCACACCCCCTGGCTGTCCTTACTGCAGCCATGCACTCACCCACAAAAACTCCTCACGCATTCACACATAACACACACCCAGCGTGCATGCTGCTCACTCTCTCGCATACCCAGTTCCCTCTTTAATTTCATAAACCTTTAACTAAATAAGAGGGGGAAAAGGGTCTAGAAAACTTATCAAAAAAAATCAAGACGATCACTTAAAAATCTTCCCTTCTTCCTCTCTCTCTCTCTCTCTATCTCTCTCTCTCTCTCTCGGCCGAAATATCAGATGATGAAGAGCATTGATGGCTGCCCTATAGTATGTAGGTTACATATATTAAAACTCTAAACTGAAAAATCACAAAAAGACCCTTTGAGCTTTCAATAGTCGCTCAAAAATTTATCAGAACCTTTTATTATTACGAAATGTTTCAAAAATAAAATTGTTTATGATAAATTAAATGTTAAAAAAAAAATTAACGGCTGTTACGCTAATCCGTTTCACTATTTACCGCTAAAAGTGGCTACATAAAAATATCAAGACTAACTAAAAGAAAATCCGTCGCCAAAAGTTTTTAAAAATATCATTTCGCTAATGGTCGCTAATACCTCAATCAATATCACTTATATTTGCCATCTTTAATTTATAACTTATGGTTTAGCAAAATTTTGTCGTTAAAGGTTGCTGATAAAAATTTCACTTACAAAAATTTACGCTAAATCTTGCACAAAAAAGTCGTCGATTAACTTAAACTAACCGACTAGCATTACCAAGGTTCAGAGTGTTACAAAGACTCCCAACAAGTCTTTGAGTCTTGATGACTGGGCCTTGGGCCAGATCAATCAGGATCCCGTTAAGATCCTTAAAGATCACGTCACAATTATCCTTACTAGGTTAGAATCCAGTCAAGATCAGGACTCCTCCAATATAGTAACCTCCAAATTGGGGATTGACTAGGCTGACCATGAGTCAGCTCTGCCACGTGTCACTGCCGAATGGATGGATATTTTTTAGCTATATCATTAATGATTTTTTAGCTATATCATTACTTTGAGGTAAGAATTTTCTCGTGCATTCACCTAATCTAAATTCTGATTATCGATCCATTCGTCAATTGATTTATTAAAAGAATCCACTGATTCTCTAGAACCTTAATCACATTCTTGATCGCTACGATTAATAGTTGTTAACCCTACGGTTATTTAACCTAGGATTATATTTGATTTTGATGATAACTAACATTGATGATTATGCTGTCTAACATGCATTGAGTTGATGAAGCAATAGGAACAATCTCACACTCATGCAAATGGAAAATTAGACGAGCAAATCGTTTAAAGACTCTCAACGGAACGCATCAAAGAAGGATTTCGTCGATTGAACTTTACTATGCTTTATTTCCTTCTTTGTAAACTAGACGTAGAGAGATGATCGTTACGATGACTGTATACCTAGAATTTGCCCATAGGTTTCCCTTGCATGCATAAAAGTTTTTCATTCTTTGAAAACTAAGAAACTGCATTTTCTGGAATGCAGTCGACTGCATTGGATTGCAGTCGACTGCAACTTGGGCAGTGAGGTATTACAGTCGACTGCATTGGAATGCAGTCGACTGCAATACTTCCAGTAGCCTATTACAGTCGACTGCATTGGGATTACAGTCGACTGCAAGTTGGAAATTTGAATTTCCAACGGCTACTTTGGGAATACAGTCGACTGCAATGGGACATTGCAGTCGACTGCAATAGCCGTTTGGCGCATTTAATGCACCACCTAACTCCAAACGGTCATATTCTTTCCCACCTCTATAAATACTCATCTTGGGCATAGTTTTGATTCATCAATTGCATTCAAAGCTCTCTTATCTTTCATATTCTCAAAGATCAAAGCAATTGTTCAAATCTCTCTTGTTTCATTGATTTCTCATCCTTTTCAAGAGAGCATTTATTGTGAGCTTACATTTGAGAGATATACACTTTCATAAGTCATCATACACTCATCTCTCTTGTTCTAGTGCTTAAACTTGTACTCATCTACTTCTTGAGAGTGAAATCTTGTACACATTTCTTCATTGAAAGGTTCTTGTATCAAAGCTTGGGGTTGTCAAGCTTTGGAGCTTTGGGTTTGTCAAAGCTTGTTCTTGATGTGGGCATAGCATCAAGGGATTGTAAGAGGTTCGATCTTGACCCGTAAGGAAGATCATACTAGTGGATTCTAGGGCCTTTCAAGGGACTTCCTTGAAGGGGTGGACGTAGGCTTGTGGGTATATCAAGCCGAACCATTTAATTCTCCTTGTCAAGTATCTCTAAACCCTTCTCTCTTTACATTATCGTCTTACATTTGTGTTGAGATTGGTTGTTTGCTTATTTGAGTTATTGAGATTGAGGTTTGTTGTTTGTTAATTTTTAAAGTAGTCTTAAAACCCTATTCACCCCCCCTCTAGGGTTGTTTTATTGGTTTCAAGTGGTATCAGAGCCTCGGCTCTTGTTATATTGGGTAACGCCAAGAGAGTTAATCGATCATGGCTTACGTTGGGGGTATGGAGGGTAGTTCTACCACTAGGCCTCCATTGTTTAATGGGACCAATTATAGTGTGTGGAAAGTTAAGATGAAAATCTACTTAGAGTCTCAAGACTACGAGATGTGGGATATTGTTGAGAATGGCCCATACATTCCGATAAAGGTGGTTGACAAGGTTGAAGAGCCAAAATCCAAATCGGAGTATAGTGATCATGATAAAAAGATGATTTGTATGAATGCTAGAGCGAAAAATTGTCTTGTTTGTGCTTTAGACACTAATGAACTCAATAGAGTCATTATGTGTAATTCCGCTAAGAGTATTTGGGATACTCTTCAAGTAACTCATGAAGGAACTTCTCTCCTTAGAGATTCCAAGATGAACTTATTGTTTAGAGATTATGAGTTATTCCATATGCTTCCAAATGAATCCGTTACGGATATGAATACTCGTTTCACTAACATTGTAAACCCTTTGAAGCAATTGGGCAAGGAATTCACCAATGGTGATCTTGTAAGAAAAGTGATTAGGTCCTTACCAAGAGCTTGGGATGCAAAGATCACCGCCATTCAAGAATCGAAGAATCTCAATATCTTTCCTCTTGATGAATTGATGTGCTCACTTATGACGTACGAAATGCAAATCAAGACCTTTGATCAAGAAGACATCAAGAAGAAGCCTACATCAATTGCCCTTAAAGCTTCATCTTCAAATCTTGAGTCAAGCGATGATGAAGAAGAATTTGATGAAGAGGATGTTGCAATGATTGCAAAAAATTTCAAGAAGTTCATGAGGTTTAGAAGGAATGGTGGGAGAAGGCAACAAAATGTTAGCAACGAAGAGAAGCTTTGCTACAAATGCCACAAGCCGGGACACATGAAAATGGATTGTCCCATATACAAAAGAGAAAAGAAGGAAAGAAGAGATGTATGGGAAAGAGTTAAAAGGAGACAACTCTCCAAGAAAGAGAACAAAGAGAAGGAAAAAGCAATGAATGCCGAACATACTCCAACTTGGAGTGACTTCGATTCAAGTGATGAAGATGTTGAGAAGAACGAACAAGCAAATGTGTGCTTCATGGCAAATGATGAGGTAAGCTCTTCTTCCGGTAGTGATAGTGATAGTGAAAGCTTCGAAGATGCTTATGATAGCCTATATGAGGAATCCAAGAAAATTTTTAAGAAAAATATTATTTTATCAAAAAAACTCCTTGAGGCTAATAAGCAAATTGAGAAGTTGAGAGTGGAAAATATTGAGTTGCATGCCAAGAATGATTGCATTTCCAACCATTTATATGTAAAACATGTGAATAATGACTTGGTTGAATTGATTGCTAACACTCCTAGCTCAAAACAAATCTCTTGCAAGACTTTGGTTTTAGAAAAGCAAAATGAAGATTTAAAACTTGAGATTTGTGATTTGAAAAAATGTCTTCAAAAATTTGTTGATGGTCAAAACAATTTGGATGTCATGCTTGGACGCCAAAGATTTGGCCTAAACAAAGGTGGTCTTGGATTAGATCCCTTGGCCTTACCTCCTAAAATCTTTCAACAACAAGCTAGGTTGAATACTCATTCAAAACAACCAAAGAACTATTGTACACCATTTACACATTGTGGTTGGTGCAACAAGAAAGGGCATACGACTAATTATTGTCCTTGTAGAATTGTTTATGTTAGAGGTAGAAAGAAGATGTGGGTTGTGAAAGGTCAAGATTACAAATGTAAGACTAACACCCAAGGACCCAAGAAAATATGGGTACCAAAAGTCACTACTTGATTTGTGCTTATAGGTATGTCTCAAAGCAAAATCTAGTAGCAAGAAGTGGATTCTTGATAGTGGATGCTCAAGACATATGACCGGCAACATATCTCTTTTCACCTCAATTGATCTTATAGAAGGAGGAAAAGTGACCTTTGGTGACAACGCACAAGGAAAAATCAAAGGTAAAGGAACTATAGGTAAGGAACCACATTCAATTGAGAATGTGTTATATGTTGAAGGTTTGAAGCATAATTTGCTAAGTATTAGTCAATTTAGTGATAAAGGTTTTAGAGTAATCTTTGAGGCTTCTCATTGCACTATACAATCCTTGAAGAATAATGAAACTATTTTGGTAGGAAATAGAGATGACAATGTTTACTCTATTAAATTGAATGATCTAGCTAACCAAGATGTCAAGTGTCTTAGTGCTATTAGTGAGACATCTTGGCTTTGGCATCGAAGACTTGGACACATGCATATGGAGCATTTAAAGGATATTTCAAGCAAAGAACTTGTGAGGGGACTCCCGAAGATCAAGTTTGAGAAAGACAAAGTATGTGATGCTTGTCAAATGGGTAAGCAAAAGAAAGTCTCTCACAAACCGAAGAAAATGGTATCTACTTCTAGACCCTTGCAATTACTTCATATGGATCTATTTGGACCAATCCCTACTACTAGTCTTGGTGGTAAATCATATTGTTTTGTTATTGTTGATGACTATTCTCGCTATACTTGGACTTTCTTTTTGGCCACCAAAGATGAATCTCTAAATGTGTTCACTTCATTTGCAAAACGTATTCAAAATCTAAAAGGATATTTGATATCAAATATTCGAAGTGATCATGGTAGAGAGTTTGAAAATTCAAAAATAGGAGCCTTGTGTGATGACTTTGGGATATCACATAATTTTTCGGCTCCTAGAACTCCTCAACAAAATGGTGTTGCCGAAAGAAAGAATAGGTCTCTGCAAGAAGCGGCAAGAACAATGCTTAACGAATATGATTTACCTAAGTACTTTTGGGCGGAGGCGGTCAATTGTGCTTGTTTTGTTCTCAATAGAGTTATCTTGCGAAAAATTTTGTTAAAAACCCCTTATGAGCTTTTTAATGATAAGAAACCTAAGGTGAGCTTTTTTAGAGTCTTTGGTTGCAAATGCTTTATTTTAAATACTAAGGATCACCTTAGTAAATTTGATTCCAAAACATTTGAGGGTATTTTTCTTGGCTACTCTAATAATAGTATGGCATATAGAGTCTATAACAAAAGTACTTTGGTTGTTGAAGAATCCATTAATGTTACTTTTGATGAGACTAATCCTTTTCTTCGGAGGACTAACATTGTTAATGTAGATGATGTGGATATTGACATGAGAACTTTGGATATAAGTGAAACAATACAAGACAACCACAAAGAAATTATTCAAGAAGAACAACAATCAAGCTCTCAAGAGGAAGACAAGGAAGCAAGAAATGATGTTTCAAACTCGGACTACTCTCAAGAATTACCAAAAGATTGGACTTACAAAAAGGATCATCCAAGCGATCAAATCTTAGGTAATCCTTCGAGTGGGGTAAGAACTCGACACTCTCTTCAACAACATGTTAATTTAGCATTTCTTTCCCAAATTGAACCGAAGAACTTCTCCGAAGCTCTACATCATGAATCTTGGATGCTTGCTATGCAAGAAGAGCTAGTTCAATTTGAAAGAAATCAAGTTTGGACCCTTGTGCCTAAACCTCAAAACTATAGGATTATAGGCACAAAATGGGTATTTAGAAACAAACTTGATGAATCCGGAATCGTGGTTAGAAACAAGGCTAGATTAGTGGCCCAAGGTTATAACCAAGAGGAAGGAATTGATTTTGATGAAACTTATGCACCGGTAGCTAGACTTGAATCTATTAGAATGCTTTTAGCTTTTGCTTGCTATAGAGATTTTAAACTCTTTCAAATGGATGTCAAGAGTGCTTTTCTAAATGGTTTTATTTCGGAGGAGGTTTATGTGGCTCAACCTCCCGGCTTTGAGCATGAAAAATTTCCAAACCATGTTTTCAAGCTTAGCAAAGCTCTTTATGGTTTAAAACAAGCTCCTAGAGCTTGGTATGAAAGGCTAAGTAGTTTTCTTTTAGAAAATGGTTTTTCAAGAGGAAAACTTGACACCACTTTGTTTATCAAATCTAAGGGCAAGGACTTATTGTTGGTGCAAATTTATGTTGATGACATTATATTTGGTGCTACTAATGGATCCTTGTGCGAAGAGTTTGCTTCTTGTATGAGTAAGGAGTTTGAAATGAGCATGATGGGAGAACTCACCTTCTTCCTTGGATTGCAAATCAAACAAAGCGAGGATGGAATCTTTATCAACCAAGCCAAATACACCAAAGAGCTACTCAAGAGATTCGACATGGAAGCATCAAATGCTTTTGACACTCCAATGAGCTCTTCATTAAAGCTTGATAAAGATGAAAAGGGTAAGGATGTTGATATTAAACGCTATCGAGGTATGATCGGATCACTTCTCTACCTTACCGCAAGTAGACCCGACATAATGTTTAGTGTTTGTTTATGTGCTAGATTTCAAGCTTGTCCTAAGGAATCTCATTTAGTTGCCGTAAAGAGAATCCTTAGATATCTTAAGGGCACTCACGATTTAGGGTTATGGTTTCCTAGAAACACATCATTTTTTGACCTAGTTGGTTACTCCGACGCCGATTTTGCCGGTTGTAAAACCGAGCGAAAAAGTACTAGTGGTGGTTGCCAATTCCTAGGACATTCTCTTGTTTCCTGGAGTTCCAAAAAGCAAAACTCGGTTGCACTCTCTACCACCGAAGCCGAATATATGGCGGTTGGTGCTTGTTGTGCACAAATTCTTTGGATGAAACAAACCCTTTTGGATTTTGGACTCAAGTATGATCACATACCTATCCTATGCGACAACACTAGTGCCATTGATTTGAGCAAAAATCCCATCCAACATTCACGCACTAAGCACATAGAAATCAAACACCATTTTATCCGTGATCATGTGCAAAAGGGTGATATTGTTCTAGATTTCGTGGACACAAATCACCAACTAGCGGACATCTTCACTAAACCATTAGATGCAAAGAGGTTTACCGCTCTTAGAAGAGAACTTGGCATATCTTCACCTATGTGACTAGGTTATTTTTGTGCTAGTTACATGCTTGAGCATTATCTCATATGCTTATAGCATGCTTTGGTTAATTTTTCCTTTCCAGACATCGTTGGTTTTATTGATATCTATCCATCTTAAAAATAAAAAAAAATATATTTGCACACTTTTATTGCTATATACATATGTATAATCTGTTTTTTAGACTGATTGACTTTGTGCATTGAAGTCGACTGCATTGGTCAATACAGTCGACTGCATTGGGGAATGCAGTCGACTGCATTACGGGGGAAGGGCATAAATCGTGCCCAGATCTCTTCTTCTGCAGAACTCTCTCTACTCCTTCTCTCTTCGAAAAAAAAGGCTCTCATCTCTCCTTGGACTCAATTCTCCTCCGTTTGGCTTGAAATTGGTACGTAAATCCTCCCAAATCTCATTCTACTTCATGATTTACATACTTTCTCTAATCCATTTCATCTACATTGTTCATAATCGGTTGAAATTCGAATTGCTCTCCATAGATTATTTCTTCAGATCTACTTCAACTTAGCATGCTTCTATATGATTTAATGCTTGATTCATCTTTAGGGATGCTTATTACATGATTCTACATAGTTTAATTACTTGCATTCATGCAAAATTTGAATTTTCCCAATTTTCATAAACTAGGGTTCTTCATTTGTCAAAATTTCTTCAAATTGTTTATGCAATTGCATGTTTCATCATTTGATTCATGCTTAGTTATGTCTATTACTCGATTGTACGTGGTTAATTTCATTCAATTTGTCCAAAATTGAATTTTTCCCAAAATTGCATAAATTAGGGTTTATCTTAAAAATAAAAAAATAATAATAAATAAAAAAAAAAATTCATTTTTTATTTTTTTTATCTTACATTTATTATTTCTCTGTTTAGATTATTTCAAGTATGGCAAGAGAGAAACGTGCACGTGCCAGTTCATCTCGCTCACGAGCTGCACCTGAGCCCGAGCCCGAGCCCGAGCCTATCGCGGTCGAGTTTGATCAAAATCGATATCGGAACCGCGAGGCTGCCGATCGCTTTTCTGCACAACTCTCTTCACCTTTGACTCCAGGTTTGCGACTGGATACTCCATTCCTTTTTAACATAGGTGTACTTAGATGCCTTCAGGATTGTTATCTAGATCGCCTCACCGATAGGAACACTATTCTATATTATCCTGATGCAATCCGCTTATTTTATGCGAATTTGACTTGGAACATTTCCTCTGAGTCATGTACCCTCACCTCCTATGTTTTTGGACGCCGCATTTCATTCTCACAATCACGTCTAGCCACTCTTCTAGACCTCCCCGATAGTGGCTTCTCTTTCTCGTTAGACATGATCCCTGTCGCTGGTCAGTCACATTGGTTTGACCGACCTTTTTCTATTGAGGAACAGCTTCGACACACACTTCATTGTCGACAGGTTCGGGTTGCGAGCAAACCCAGCCTACGTGACCTACCTCCTCTCTCTCGTCTGTTCCATCATATCATCGCTCATAACGTCATTCCTCGAACTGGCGGTCTTTCACTCGTCTCTTACTTAGACGTTCAGCTCTTGACCTTCTTTCGCTCAGGCACACCGCTTAACCTCCCTCGTCTCATCATGTTAAACATGATTAGGAGCGCCTCACATCCTGCCTTAGCTATACCTTATGGCCTCCTACTCACTCACATTCTTGCTGCCTTTGACATACCTCTTCTGGGTGAGTATATTGAGGTTACTAGGCACATCGTACTAGACTGCTCTACTCTTCGTAGGAAGGGCCTTTTAGATGATCGTAACCGTTTATTACCTGAGCCTGAATTGGAAAATGTCATTGTTGATGATGATGATGATGATGATGATGATAATGATGAGGCTGATGATGATGGTGATGATGATGATGCTGATGGTGATGATGATGCTGCTGATGCTGATGATGATGCTGGGGGAGATGCCGGTGATGGTTTTGATCGTGATCCACCTCCGTTGATCATTCCGAGTACACATGAGGCAGGCACTTCTTCCGGTCCTTCTACTTCCGGATATGAAGCGATCCTCACACGCTTAGATATGATGCAACAGCATATGCATACCGGTTTCAGTCGGATGGATCTTGCTCACAGCCAGCTCAGTCGACGCCTTTCTCGCATGGAGGATCATTGTGGGATTCAGTGTCCCGAGGAGGACATCTTTCATCCCCCTCCTCCACCATCGGGTCCTTAGGCATTAGGACATGCTTTATGTCTTTTTATTTATGCTTATCAAACTCAATTATGTATCTCAAAAACTTATCATGGATCCTACTCTTAGTATTGCATTAGCGCTCTTAATTCACGCTTATCTTCCTGCCGCTGGTTTAAAATTTATGTGCTATTTTCATACATGTGCTTGGTACACCTTTTGATGGTTATTCAAGTATTTATTTTTGTTGTTGTTTAAATGCCCTTGTTGGCTATATTGATTATCCATGGATGGATACATAAGTTGATCACTTTCACACACACCCTTGATCTTTTTTAATGATGTCAAAAGGGGGAGAAAATATTGTTGAATATTGTTGATTCATGTGGATTTGATATATGAGCCCTATATTGCTTAAGATAGGGGGAGCCTTTTATGATTTGAATCATGCTTCTTTGCGTTCATTATCTTATATATCTCATATTATTTGAATCAATGTTTGTCATCATCAAAAA
>JAVXUP010003864.1:0-50522 GCA_033070095.1 Escallonia herrerae | reverse complement strand
CTCACAAAATTATCCGTGGGTAAATATACTGAAACCAATAAAACAACCCTAGAGGGGGTGAATAGGGTTTTTGAAAATTAATGGGGAATTTAAACTAAGCACAATCATAAATCTCAATCAAACCAAGTAATAATTCAATGAAGATGCTAACTAAACAATCTCAAACAATTAAAGAGCAATAAGTAAAGAGACAAGGAGATTTAAATGGTTCGGCTTGAACTACCCTCAAGCCTACATCCACCTCTTCAAGGAAGTCCCTTGCAAGAGCACTAGAATCCACTAGCAACAATCTTCTTCCGGGTCAAGATCAAAACCCTTACAACACTTGGTGATATCCCCACACCAAGCACAAGCCTTGAATCCACAAAGCTCACCCAAGACTTGACAAACCCAAGCCTTGATCACAATCCTTTTACAAAGATCAATTGTGTACAAAGAAACCTTCTTGAAAGGAAATGAGTACAAATGAAGCTCTAGTACAATAGAGAGATGAGAGAATTGATGACTTGAAGAATGCTCACTCTCAATCAAAGAATTGCTCACAAAGATGCTCTCTTTAATGATGTAAAATCATGAAGATGAAGAGAGAAAAGTTTAATCTATGAGCCTTGATGTTTCTCTAATGAATGGAGGCTTAGAATGTGGTTTCCATGGTGTATGATGAAGCCCCAAATCATTTATATAGAGAGCAAATGAAATATAGCCGTTAGAGGCAAAATATGAGCAAAACTGCCATTGCAGTCGACTGTATTCCAATGCAGTCGACTGTATTCCCTCTAAAATAGCCGTTGGAGTTTTGTCCTCGAAAATAGCCGTTGGAGCTGAATTTTGACCAATGCAGTCGACTGCATTGGAATGCAGTCGACTGTATTACCCTACTGCCTATCAGCTGCCTCACGGAACCCCCTTTCCTATTTTGGGCATAACTTTCTCTAGAAAAATCGGATTGAGGTGCCGTTTTTTGCGTTGGAAAGCTAATGAAAAGTTTTATCAAGATATGAAAAGATTAGCACCAAAATAGTTTTTGAGAAAATCTGAGTGAGCTCCAAAGTTCACTCATTTTCAAGAACCACACTTGTGTGAAAGGTTATGAACTCACATGCAATGCACAAGGTGTCCTAAGGTCTTTTTAGGTCATAGTCATCAATCCAAGCATCAAACCAAGACTAGTTACATAATAGTAAAGATCAATTATAATCGATAGTAACTTAGCCGATGCATTCTTTGTTGCTCTTCGACATTGGACTTGATGAAGCTTCTATAGCATGTCCACTATAACTTTAAGCTTCTTTGGCTTTAATCCATCTATCCAACTTCTCAAATGTGTCTTCATGAGTGTGCATGTATATGCCTACTAAGAATACACTCAAAGCACACATTAGAACATAATCAATGTGTAGTTATCATCAAAACAAGATGTAAGCCTAGGTTATCCAACCATAGGGCTAACAATCTCCCCCTTTTTGATGATGACAAACATTGATTCTATATAAGGTAAGATGTATCATATGATAGTCAATTAAGCACAACAATCTCACTTAGAACATTCAATCATCTCTAGTATACTCAAGACATGTCAATTTATCTCATATAGCAATTAAGCTCGTAGCTAGCTTCCCTAGCTAAAACAAGATATGCTCTTCCTCTAATGTTCTCTCAAAACACACAATCACATAGCATATAGAATCAAGATTATTTCTCCCCCTTTGTCATCAACAAAAAGACAAGGGTATGCATGTGTGAAAAGATAGTTATAAGCAAGATAATGGCGTGAAGTGCATATAACTCATGAACTCATACAGATGACATCAAGAGTTCCTTCATGATCCAAAGAAAGATATAAATGTAGCTCAATAATCTCTTCTACTTCATGCATTTTTCAAGAGTAACAAGATAGTATGTGATTCAAGCATGTAAGCTCCCTCTATCAAGTTATGCATACACCATCCTAATGTATGCTCCCCCTCAATCAATGCATGCCAACAATATCCAACAAACACAACTAAATGTCTAACCGAGTCATGCTCTCCCTTTTGGCATTACCAAAAGGGGTGTGTGTAGGAATGGCATTGTGAAGCATTAAGATGACATAATTTCAACATGGAATTTTCACAAAGCGAATAATGGTCATCAACAATCAATATTTCCAATATAAGTGCAAGAGGACCATTCATCGGCAAGGTTCACATCAATTCTCAACAAGCAAGTTATTTATAGATTTGACAATTTAAGCATACTTGATAACATATAAGTTTAGCACATAGCACAATGTTGAGAAGATCATTAAGTTTTACCCTCTTGGTGAATTACCAAGGAATTGAGCTCATGAGTGATCATTCTTGAAGTCCATTTTCTTGACAAGCTTTGAGGCTCTCCTCATTTTAAGTAGCATGTCCAATCTTGGAATGCTTACTCCCCCTTAAGATTTAGCTTGTTGCTCCTCCTTCTCAAAATTTTCTTGGAGCCTTCTCCTTGTTGCTATTTGCCTTTGCTTTGAACAACCTACAATCACAATTTAGGTCTAACTTTTGGTACCCACATTTTCTTGGGTCCATAAGTGTTAGTCTTAGCAACGTTAAGAAACTCTTTAACAACCCACATTTTCTTTACACCTCTAACATAAACAATTCTACAAGGACAATAACTAGTCGTATGCCCTTTCTTGTTGCACCAACCACAATGTGTAAAAGGTGTGCAATAGTTCTTTGGTTGTCTTGGAGGAACATTTAACCTAGCTTGTTGTTTAAAAACTTTAGGAGGCAAGGTGAAGGGATCTAATCCAACACCGCCTTTGTTTAGGCCAACTCTTTGGTGTCCAAGCATGACATCCAAGTTGTTTTTACCATCAACAAATTTTTCAAGGCATTTTTTCAAATCACAAATCTCAAGCTTTAAAATTTCATTTTGTTTTTCTAAAATCGAAGTATCACAAGAGATTTGTTTTGTGCTAGGAATGCTCACAATCAATTCAACCAAATCATTATTCACATGCTCTACATATAAATGGCTAGATATGCATTCATTCTTGGCATGCAACTCACAATTTTCACTTTTTAAGTCATCTAGTTCTTTTGAAATCGCATGCACTTGTTTTCTCAAAGCACAATTTTTCTTGGCTAATTTCATGGATTCTTCATATAAAAGAGCATAAGCATCATGAATATCATCATTGGAGCAATTGCTATCACTATCACTATATGAAGAATTTACCTCATCATCTTTTTGAGCCATGAAGCATAAATTTGCATCTCCCTCATCGAAATGACCACGTTCATCTCCATTTGAATCATCATCACTACAAATGATGGCTTCGATTAATGACTTCATGGAGTGCTTCTTTCTTGACCCTTTCTTCTTCTTATTCTCCCATGAAGTAATATCTACACTTGAATCATTCTTGCTCTTGTGTGAGTTTCCAATTTTCTTAATTTTGAGAAACTCATTGAATTCCTTTGCAAGTATGTCCATCTCCTTGTTATTCAAGTCTTCTTCCTCTTCACTTGAAGATTGATCCATCATTGATGAAGCTTTAAGAGCAATGCACTTCTTCTTCTTCTTTGGAACTTTTTGCCCGAATGATTCAAGTTGCATTTCATATGTCATCAAGGAGCAAATTAATTCATCAAATGAGAAGGTATTGAGATCCTTTGATTCTTGAAGTGCGATGATTTTTGCATCCCATTCTCTAGGTAATGACCTAATTACCTTTCTCACAAGATCACCGTTAAAGAAATCTTTTCCTAATTGTTTCAAAGTATTAACAATTTTAGTGAAACGGAAATTCATTTCCATAATAGATTCATCGAAAAACATTTGAAACAATTCATATTCTCCATGCCATAAATTCATCTTTGAATCTCTTAGAAGAGAAGTCCCTTCATGAGTGACTTGAAGTGTATCCCACATACTTTTAGCCGAATCACACATAATATCTCGATTGAGTTCATTTGTGTTTAGAGCACAAACAAGACAATTCTTAGCTCTAGAATTCATGCAAAGCATATTTCTATCATAGTCATTAAATTCGGATTTCTCCTTTGGCACAAGCTTATTCCTAATCCTCTTGGTTGGAACATAAGGGCCATCTTCAACGATTCCCCACATTTCATAATCTAAAGATTCTAAAAATACTCGCATCTTAATTTTCCATATACTATATGAAGACCCATCAAAAAGTGGAGGTCGAGTAATAGAACTCCCCTCAAGACTAGGAAACCCCATGATCGTTTAACTCTCTAGGTGTTAACCAAAAAAATCAAGAGCCGAGGCTCTGATACCACTTGAAACCAATAAAACAACCCTAGAGGGGGTGAATAGGGTTTTTGAAAATTAATGGGGAATTTAAACTAAGCACAATCATAAATCTCAATCAAACCAAGTAATAATTCAATGAAGATGCTAACTAAACAATCTCAAACAATTAAAGAGCAATAAGTAAAGAGATTGAGTTAGAGATACTTGACAAGGAGATTTAAATGGTTCGGCTTGAACTACCCTCAAGCCTACATCCACCTCTTCAAGGAAGTCCCTTGCAAGAGCACTAGAATCCACTAGCAACAATCTTCTTCCGGGTCAAGATCAAAACCCTTACAACACTTGGTGATATCCCCACACCAAGCACAAGCCTTGAATCCACAAAGCTCACCCAAGACTTGACAAACCCAAGCCTTGATCACAATCCTTTTACAAAGATCAATTGTGTACAAAGAAACCTTCTTGAAAGGAAATGAGTACAAATGAAGCTCTAGTACAATAGAGAGATGAGAGAATTGATGACTTGAAGAATGCTCACTCTCAATCAAAGAATTGCTCACAAAGATGCTCTCTTTAATGATGTAAAATCATGAAGATGAAGAGAGAAAAGTTTAATCTATGAGCCTTGATGTTTCTCTAATGAATGGAGGCTTAGAATGTGGTTTCCATGGTGTATGATGAAGCCCCAAATCATTTATATAGAGAGCAAATGAAATATAGCCGTTAGAGGCAAAATATGGGCAAAACTGCCATTGCAGTCGACTGTATTCAATGCAGTCGACTGTATTCCCTCGAAAATAGCCGTTGGAGTTTTGTCCTCGAAAATAGCCGTTGGAACTGAATTTTGACCAATGCAGTCGACTGCATTGGAATGCAGTCGACTGGATTCAAATACAGTCGACTGTATTACCCTACTGCCTATCAGCTGCCTCACGGAACCCCCTTTCCTATTTTGGGCATAACTTTCTCTAGAAAAATCGGATTGAGGTGCCGTTTTTTGCGTTGGAAAGCTAATGAAAAGTTTTATCAAGATATGAAAAGATTAGCACCAAAATAGTTTTTGAGAAAATCTGAGTGAGCTCCAAAGTTCACTCATTTTCAAGAACCACACTTGTGTGAAAGGTTATGAACTCACATGCAATGCACAAGGTGTCCTAAGGTCTTTTTAGGTCATAGTCATCAATCCAAGCATCAAACCAAGACTAGTTACATAATAGTAAAGATCAATTATAATCGATAGTAACTTAGCCGATGCATTCTTTGTTGCTCTTCGACATTGGACTTGATGAAGCTTCTATAGCATGTCCACTATAACTTTAAGCTTCTTTGGCTTTAATCCATCTATCCAACTTCTCAAATGTGTCTTCATGAGTGTGCATGTATATGCCTACTAAGAATACACTCAAAGCACACATTAGAACATAATCAATGTGTAGTTATCATCAAAACAAGATGTAAGCCTAGGTTATCCAACCATAGGGCTAACATATACTTTTATTATTTTTCTTTACTTTTCCCAATTTTTTGTTTTGGTAGAATAACTAGAAAAAGGTTTTTGCGATGAACTTTTACCGACGAATCAAGTCCGTCAGTAAAAGTCTATAACATAAAAGAAACCCTAGTCCTCATCTTTTTGTCAATGTGGCAGCTTTTCTCCTTTCACCCTCCCCACTTGATCTCTCTCTGACTTATCGTTAGCCGCCACCCACCTTGGCTGCCTCTTCTCTTCACTGGCCGCCTCCCATGCCACCATTCCTCCGTTGCTGCCGCTGCCTTGCACTACAAGAAAACAGGGTTTTAGCGAAGGGGTAATCCGTCGCTAAAAGCCAAAAATCCGTCGCTAAAATAATTAGCGACGGATTTACCGTCGCTAAATATCCCTCGTATAAAAGCCCGTCACTAATAGTTTAGCGACGGAATTTTTAAATCCGTCGCTAAATATGTCATTTTTACCGACGGATTTATTTTTAATTAGCGACGGATATTCCGTCGCGAATTATATTTTTTAGCGACGGATTTATATTTTCGAGACGGAATATTCCGTCGCTAAATAACTGATTGTAGGAATACTTTAGCGACGGAATTAATCCGTCGCCAAAAGTCAATTTTTTTTTTGAATTTTTTTTTATTTTTACCCAACCTGTAATACAATTTTCAAATCTCAACAACAACGCGCAATAATCAATACAGAAAGAAATATATATAATCAATTATAAAAAAATATTTATAATAAAAAAAATTCATATATGTACAAGCCGGGAACCGGATATAGCCGGTTAGGAGAGGGGAGAAGAGTACAAGCCGGGCACGGGGGGGGGGGAAGCTAGGAACGGGCACGGGAAGGGGCTCATCAGGGGTTCCCGAGTCCCGGATCTGGATCCTGCTGATCCGGGGCCGGGGCGGCCTGTCCAACAGTGCCCTGCTCCCTGATCATCCGGCACACCACTGTAGCAATGCGCTGGATCTCCTCGTCGTCCAACTGAGGCCGAGGAGCCGGTGTCTGTGGAGGGGCAGCAGGGGGTGAGGACGCTCCTATCACGGCACGAGCAGTCGTGCTAGGCAGGCCGCGTATGCGGCCTTTCGGCCGATTCACGACCTCCGGCGTATCCAGCCATCGCTTCAACCCCCCAGTACTCGCAGCCGTACTAGTGGACGCTGATGGCTGTCCGGACTGCTGCTCGGACCCCCTTAGCTGTTCATACGAGGCCTGCAAAAATAGTGGTTTAACGATATGTTAGGGCATTAATTAACGAAACAGACATTGAGGATAGAAAGAAAAAACATTAACTTAAATAAATTGACTCACATCGATCCGCCGGGCAATATCTGAAATATAGTCGCCCGCCCGGTGCGTCTCGTCCTTGTCCTTCTTCCGCACGTGCGTCTGATTATACGTCAGAGCTACGACCTCATCGTCCTCCAGATCCGGGTGCTCGACCGCGTTCTTGTGTCGGACGATGTCGTGTGGCACCGACCCCCCCGTGTGCGTCGGATCTCTGTTCTGTCTGTTCTCAGTCCCGCTCTTACTCTTGGCGTCCCAACCTGGATCCGCAGCCCACCGATCTATCATCTCCCCCCATACACGGTGAGATATCCAATGTGGGGGATATCTCGCCATGTCCGTCATCGGGGCACCCGCGGGCAGCGCCTTCTTCGCCCGGTCCCGTGCATCGTGGAGCCATCGGCGGTAATTCTTGCCGATGTAGGCAAAGAAAGCCTGCTGCCCCAGTACCTGCTGCTGAGGCGTGTCAAACGTGAACCCCTCCTGTAAGGCATTCAATAACACAAATTAACAACATAAAACAAACTGTAATTTAACATTTACTAACGCTGAAAAAAATACTTCACCGTACCAGCCACTCCTCCCATAGGGCCTCCCTCGCAGCGGCATCCCAGTCCTTCCAGTACAGGCGTGGCTCGAAGAATCGGCCCTTCACAAGAACGCCGATCTTCGTCCTCGCCATATTCTCCAGGATCCTGCCAAAGAAGTAATTAAATTAATTAATACAGTTCAAATATAAATTAACACCCCAAAATTTTAAAATAAGGCATGAGGTGATATTTTTAGTACTTACAGGCCCTCCTGCGTGAGCGTAACTCTCTGTTTACGCTGGGGGTCGATGCGTACCCCGCGTGTCGGACCACGGCCTCGTCGAGATCCTACAAAACACAGACATTAATACAGTTCAAATATAAGGCTAGCGAAAATGTACGAAACACCGTTATCAACTATACCTGAGGTAGAACCCACGGAAGATGGAGAATGCACGCGCGTGTGGGATGAATCTGCGTCGGGCTGGGGCGACGGCTCGAGCTGGGGCTGGGGCGACGGCTGGAGCGATGGCGATGGCTGGGGCAACGGCGACGGCTGGGGCTGGGCCCCCGATGGCTGTCCGCGATCACTCTGTGCCTCGTCATCAGTAGGCAATGACGAGGTGGGACTAACCGGGGAGGAAGCAGCTCGGCGTCCAGCCCGGCCACGAATAGCCCGTATCCTATCCATATCTGACTTCATATAGATTATATACAAAGACATTAACACGTGAAAAACAATAATTTAGGCATAAATCATCATCGGCACCTATATATATTTCTCCAAGTACACCACATCGATTAGGTGTTCTAACATTCATCTAACCTTGCTCAGGAAGGTTTGACAGATGTTAGAACACCAGATCTGTATGCACCCTGAGAAACACACGAGAACGTGTACCATATATCCACGACATAGAACATAAAGCATGAGTCAAAATACTGTTTTATAAACAATTAGCTTTTCCAAACTGTCCAAACTGGACATCCAAAGGCTCATTACAAGGCATTACTTTGTAATGAGTACCTTTGAACGGGAACTAAGGGTTTCTATGCATGCATGTGTTCAGAAATTGATAAGATATGCAAGAATCTTTCCGAAATATCAAAACTACAGAATGATCGTTGCATATGTTACCAATTCCACATTAAATAGAACTCGTTGGCAACGAGTTGAACCATCTCGTTGCCAATGGACTTCTCAAAACAACAATTAATATAAAGAAGGCAGGGTTTGTAAACAACGAGTAATTGAACCATCTCTGGGCAACATGGAGTAATTATGGGATGTACAAGGGCTAATTAGGGCTAACTGGGTTATTAGGGTTAATTACGATTATTAATTATAGCTGATTAGGGTTGATTAGGACTAATTAGGGTTATTTAGTCCTAATTAGGGTTTAATTGTGCCGAGTAGTGATGATTAGTCCTAATTAGGGCTAATTGGGCTTAATTGGGTTATGTTAGGGCTAATTAATGTTAATGAGGGATAGTTTCGGATAATTATAGCTGACTAGGGTTGATTAGGACTAATTAGAGTTATGTAGTCCTAATTAGGGTTTAATTGTGCCGAGTAGTGCTGATTAGTCCTAATTAGGGCTAATTAGGCTTAATTGGGTTATGTTAGGGCTAATTAATGTTAATGAGGGCTAGTTTCGGATAATTATAGCTAATTAGGGTTGATTAGGACTAATTAGGGTTATTTAGTCCTAATTAGGATTTTGATGGTGCCGAGTAGTGTTGATTAGTCCTAACTAGCGCTAATTAGGCGTAATTGGGTTATGTTAGTGCAAATTATGACTAATTAGGCTAACTACAATCAATATGCGCATAATTGGGTTCATTTGGGCTAATTTGGGTAATTACAGCTAATTTGAATTTCATCAGGTTCTTAGGGTTAATTAAAACTAATTAGGCTCGTTAGAGCTAATTAGGGTTAATTGATTTACTAAAATATTGTTAATCAGGACTAATTAGGGCTAATTATAGCCAGCGCTGGAGCCACGATTAGATTCCAGGGGGTGCATGCTAAAAATGTCGCATTAACCTAACTAACCTAAATTTAATGCACATTCAACAACCTCAATTCCGACACCTCATATAGGGTGTCGATATGGTGTCCGATACGTGTCTGACACCTCCGGACACGTGTCTGACACATACCGACGCGCGTCCGATGCCTCTGGACACGTGTCCGACGCCCACCGACACGCACCTCCAGACACATCGGCATACGTTAATTTGTTTTTTAAATGCTGGACACCGTCGATCAAACGTGGTGTCCGTGTCTGCGCTAACTAACATGTATCTCAATCCAATTGGGTCTCATCCTCCGTCAACAACCTCAATTCCGACACCTCATATAGGGTGTCGATATGGTGTCCGATACGTGTCTGACACCTCCGGACACGTGTCCGACACATACCGACACGTGTCCGACGCCTTTGGACACGTGTCCGACGCCCACCGACACGCACCTCCAGACACATCGGCATACGTTAATTTGTTTTTTAAATGTCGGACACCGTCGATCAGACGTGGTGTCCGTGTTTGCGCTAACTAACAGGTATCTCAATCCAATTGGGTCCCATCCTCCGTCAACAATCTCAATTCTTAATTCTCAAATGCTCAATGCAATAAAAATTAACAAAAATCACACATTCAATCCAATCCAATTGGGTCCCATCCTCCGTCAATAATCTCAAATGCTCAATGCACAATTAACAATCTAAAATCATCTTTAACTTTTCACAGCAATTTACATGTATAAGAGGAAGACAGAAGGTATAGCGTAGAGCAAATAGAAAGGAAGACAAGAACTTTACCTCACGAGAAATACTGCTGGAGGTGAGAAACCGTCGTCTCCGGTGGTCCCGGTGGTCGACGCTGCTCTCTCTCTCTCCTCTTCACAGATCTGCCGGAGGTGAGGGCCCGTGGTCGCCAGAGTTGCAGGTGGTCGCCGTTGTCGAGGGAGGTCACCGCCGGGGTCGAGGGAAGTCACCGCCGGTGTCGAGGGAGGTCGCCGCCGGGATAGAGGGAAGTTGGGTTTTGGGATTTTCGAGGAGAGAAGCAGTGACAGTTCAAACCAGATCTGTGAATTAAATAGACTTTTAGCGACGGATTTATTCCGTCGCTAAACGTCCGTCGGTGAAGACCTATTTGTACCGACGGAGTTTTTTGCGACGGAATAAATCCGTCGCTTAAATAATATTTCACGGCGGAGTGTTACCGACGAAGGTTTTCGTCGGTAAAACGCCTTTTCACCGACGGAGTTTTTTGCGACGGAATAAATCCGTCGCTTAAATAATATTTTACGACAGAGTTTTACTGACGGAGGTTTCCGTCGGTAAAACTCATTTTAGCGACGGAATCTATGCCGTCGCTAAAACTCCGTCGCAAAAGACGTCTTTTCTTGTAGTGTTGGCACCCATCCTCCCCGGCACTGCCGCAGCTCCAAATCACTCCCCCACCATGCTGATGTGTAGGCCCAACCCCCTTACCAATTTGGTCACTATGCCAAAGATTCCTTCCATGTCTAGTTGATCCACCACCACCACCACAACCAATCAGCAGATACGGAGATTAGGTGAGACTTTCTGTTGCTGGAATCTGCAAACTACGTCACCAAGAGATGAAGATAAAATGAAGATATATCAATGATTAAATGCATCAACGTGGAATAAAACGAAGATATGTCTCTTCCTTGATTATGTTCTGTTTGGTTTGAGGACGTAATGTGTCCTCTTATTTTAGTTGTCATCGAATTCTAATCACATATGTGCATAATATGAAATTCTGGACAAGGCACAAAAATACCTATGAATGATTATCAATCTGAGCTTCTCTCTTTGGGATCAACTCCCTGCATATCCAAGACCTTTTGCTTTTAATACCTGGCAAAGAAAGTTGGTGCTGCCATTAAATTGGTTCTCTTGAGTTCACTAAATTACAAGTAAGACTATTGATAAAATCATATGTCAATATTAGATTTGATGGTAAATGTTCTAGATTTGATTTACAAAGTGACATTGGATGAGGCTATTGCACGTCTTGCATTCAAAAAGGGATTCTTGTCAAAGCATCTGCTAATCAGCAGTACTAATTATGGTCATACCTAAAGTTGCATGAAAGTGCTACAATAGGATATCAGTTCAAATCTAAGGAAAATTCATTGTATGCATAACGGGTATAGCTAGAAATACACTGCCAAGTAGTATTTACAACTCAAGCATATTATATATCAGAATGTCATATATAAAATGGAGATGCAGTGCTGTAAAGAAGGTCGCTGTAAAGTGCAACCTCTATTGAGAGAGGATGGTACGTACGAAGGCAATAAGTTCTTGTCAGGAAAATAAAAAGGGGTTAAATTTTCACATAGGATAAGTGTGCTATTCCGTCAAGGATGTCTTGGCAAAGTTGTCGTTAGTCAATCCTTGTTATGGATTTCTTTCGTTATTCTTTTTCCTGTATTGCTTCAACTTACCAGTAGTTCAAGTTACAGAGTCTTGTTCCGTAGGCTTATGTTCTAAAGTTATCATTGAAGTTGCTGACGTTTGTTTGGTTGTAGGAGTCAAACGAGAACATCCACCTAGATGCCTTTCAATTGTTCAAAGTTCTTCTCCGATAGCAATGGTAGTATGTTATAATACAAAAACTTCTCTCTCTCTCTCTCTATCTAAAAATTATCTCAGCCTTCTCTTTAAACCAAAGTTCTCCCCGAAGAGTCATTATGGCCACCCCACCTTGTTTCTGCGCGTGTGGGGCGGCAGCCGCTCCGGCATTTAGTATGTAGCTTCCATCCCGTCTTGTGTGGTGGTATCCTTTAGAGCGTGATTAGTGGGTGGTCGGCGACACCGGTGGTGGCTGACGAATAGACGACGCTTCTCACCAGATTCCGGTCGGAAACGGCGACGCCAAGTTTTATCTCGGATCTCGAGTGATCTTTGTAGATCTACGTAGATCTGCCCGATCTTCTTCCTTTTCACTGCTTGTCGGAGGTGACGGGAAAGTCACGGCGGTAGCCGGATTTCCACCGGCTTTTTTCAACTGTAATTTCTGGAAAATCCTTCTAACTTTTTTCTTTCTTTGCTTATATGTCTCCAATTGTGCAGTGATGGAGGGTGGGTTTGGGGATGGTTGGCGATGTACTTAGTAATTAGTGGTGCTTTGGTGTAGACATGCTAGCCTTGGATGGGTTTTGCTCTTAGGAATCCGTAGGGGTCTTGGTAGGGTGGGGTCGTAGGGATAGGGTCTCCCGGGGTGGGGTGATTTATATGGGAAAAAAGGTGGGGAATTCGGGACCCTGGAGTGGGGGAAAGGGATCTGAGTAGTGGGTTTGGGGTTAATCTGTTACTGTGCTGGGATCGACTGTTGGACTGTGGTGTGTGATTTATGGCTCCTTCACCGTGTATTGCTGGAATTTGGTTCAGATAAGTTACGTGATAACCGAAGGATAAAATTTGTGGTGTTGAAAATTTTTGGTCGTGTGTTGTGCCTCCTTCGATAGTTGTGTTGGCCTTTGGATCGTGCGGTTCTCGGTAGTCTGTCTTATTAGTGTAGGATATGCTCTGCTTTAACTTAATTTTAATGTGTATAAGTTTGTTAGGTTTCATGTTACTTTTTAACCTTTATAGTCATGTATATAGAGTTACAGGAATGCCATGACCTATAACATCTTTAAGCTCTCCACAACAGAGTGACTGTGTAATTTTAAAGTATCAATCCAATTCTCGTATTCTACCCAAAAAATTAAAAGGCACTCGTCCGATGAACCTAATGTCCAATGTACTTGTTATGTATTTATTATCACAATTCGGAAAATATCGGTGATGTGACGTTGTGTAGGTATATTTGTATTGAGAGCTGTTTGGATGGATTGATTAACTAAAATCATAGATGGATTGGTTGATTATGGTTAAATGAAGATGTATTAAATTGCTAGTGTGATTGGTTGAAAATTAATAAAAATTTGAAAAACTTATGTTTAGTTTTAGTAACAAAATTTTCGTGGCTATAAGTAATTCAAAAAAATTGAAAGTTGATTTTTACCGACTGAAAAAATGTTGTTGAAAGGCCTCATATTTTTAGCGACAACCTTTTTCACAACAAATTTTTTTGCGACAAACAGTCTGTCAATAGAAGTCTTTTTCGACGAAAAGCGAACTTTTAGTAACGGAAAAATCCGTCGCTAAATGTGTTTTTTCTTAAAGAGCAATAGGATGCGTCAATCTTTTACACACTGAGTTCTAGCTCCAGGAGATTGCACTCTGTGCATGTCACCCAAGGTAAAGCAGGTCCTTTATCCCTCTTATCAGCTTTGGCAATTTTTGTTATCCGATCATGTAAAGGAGTCCAACAAGAATGGTTTGATCATGTAAAGATTGTGCGGGCCCTTCATAGAATTGGCTTGCCGCTTGGATGATTTCTTCCTAGTGTTTTGGTTTTTGTGATTAGTTGTTTTGCTACTTGCTCACTTGGATGGGGGTGTCATCCATTTTATCTGTCTTTTATAATTTGACTACCCTATGAATATTTGGTCTCAAAAATAAATCGTGATATATATACTCTTGAGTTTTATCAAAACTAAAAATTACTATTTTAAAGTAGAAAAAAATCGGTACCTTGTAGAATGCCAAGACCTTGGGAATACAAGAGGCGGCTTAAGAAAAAAGGTTTTCAATTCAAGAAGGATAAAAATTAACTACCTTCTAAATTAGTAACTAGTCACTTTTGTCACCAAACATGTGTTGCATGTTCCACGACAGCAAACGTGTGTGTGTTTGAAATATTAAAAATAGTTAAACATAAAACATAGTGATTTATTTAATGGGGAACGGATACAAACAGAAGAGATGACAAAGTCCATCATCCAACGTATAGTTTGCAGAAGAAAAGCGAAAAACATTGAAACTTTACCATCACTCGGTTACATTATTTGGACCTTACATTTTAATTTTAGGCCATGAAAACTCCCTCATAGTCATGGTGAACCACTGTCAGATGAAGTACTAATAGGAGCAGCACAACACGAGCAGCATGAGCCCGGTGGTGGGGGTGCACAGCATACACATGCAGGACATATGGGACGTCGCTGCAGCAGTTCTGCATAAAACGGGCAAGAGAAAACATAATATCGAACTCAACCACCAGCGCACACTCTAATTAGCAACAAAACCCTAAACATGGTCACTACGTCAATAGGCATGAATATGCTGCCATCAATTGGTTTTGTTGCCAAAACTGACGTTTTAAGCGACAAGTTTTTAGACTTTAGCAACGAAAAAATTCTTGAAAAACAGCCGCGTCAATGTTTTCGGTGCAAGAATAGCTAAAATGGAATCATAATTAGCCCTTGCCAAAAAGAAAAAGAAAATTGGGGTTGGATTTACCTCGATGGCCCAATCGAGCAGCGTCACATGGTAAGGTAGGAGTGAGAAGAATGGCAAAGATGAGAAGGGTCACCAGAATAAAACTTTGAAGAGAAACTTGCCATTGCTAACTTGCTTACTGTAAATTTCAGCTAAGTGTTTGTAGTTGATTGCCTTTTGTATGCGAAGTTGAAGGTATTTATTTACAGGTTGAGGGCTCTAAGGTCAACTAATGCTCCTAATGTTTGAAATTTTGGTCCGACTTGGACCGTAGAACATTTAATTTTTTGGTGCCGGCAACATGTATCGCCTCCTAATGAATCTAAACTGATGAATCGGTGATAAGTTAATTCTTGTACCTTATAATTTACTCATAGCTCAAGAAAAATATCTTGATTTCGATCCTTCCCACTTATCAGCTTATAACCTCATGCTACGGCTAGCTATCCTAACCCGATACTAGAATTTTACCTTAACCTCCGAAAGTGCACCTAAGCTACGAATTTCTCAGTTTTTAATGGGTACTAACACTGTCTCTCAATTTCTATAACTCTCGACACTCAATCAGACGTGTCCACTAAATTTACCCCCGGGTGTGGAAAAATCAACAAAAACACTCCCTGATGTATGCAAAATTATCAAAATACCCCCTAATGGCCATTGCACCAGTAAAATTTCCAAAATAGTTAAAAACATCTTTTTAGACAACCTAAACTGGTTTTTTGGGATAAAAAGTCCCTCGAGAAATTTATGCTAAAAAAAACTTAGCTAATACTTAAATGAGCGCTAAAAGATCACATCACTAAAATAGTAATCGGTACCGAAATACCAAGAAACTTTAGGCACTAAAGTGTCTCAATAACACAAGATGACTGTAAAAATTCTAGATAAAAGCAGCTGTAGACACCCTATTTTTGTAATCATTATAAATTAAATAATTGTTGGGCCTCATTATTAATTAGAGTCTATTATTAAGTGTTAGGCCTAATAATATAACTTGTCTAATTTAATTTTGTCCAGTCCACTTGTCTAATCTAGTCTAATAGTCCAGTCTAGTTAGGTCAGTCGAATCCAAGTGTCTAGATTGTGATTTGCTTAGAAGATTTTAGAAATTATTTGTGATTTATCCTAGGTGCAAGTGATTAAGTCATTAATATGCATGAAATATGATGATAATTTCTGAATCTGGTACATCATATCTAGAAAATCAAATATAATTACTGAATTACAGTCAGATTCTGTCAATAAGTTTGGGGAAAAAATTAATAAATTATGGGATGAACCAGTCATTTTTCAACAAATCGACCGATTAGTTGACTTTTGTTAATCTCCGATTTTTATCAAATATTCTGTCTTATCATCAAATCCCAGATTGGTATGGTCATCTTCATCATTTTTGGCGTCTCTGACCTCTATAATTAGGGCCCTTGGCCTATATTTTTAGGGATAAGATTTTTCTCCCGTGAGCTTTAATACTAACTTTCCTAGAAGCGGTGTACCATCTCTTAGGAGAAACTAGCGCTTCATAGTTGACTTTTCAAATAGTTTTAAGTCTCTTGCATCATGAATTCTTTGCGATATGTTCTTGAGTCTTTTAGGCAGGCAGATTTGCAAGGTTCATTTTACTAATCTCTAGTCTAATTAAGTAGGCTCATTTCTAGAGCAAAAATCATAAAAAAAGTCTTTTTATTTTTCTTAGTTCGAGTCTAATATTGAAGTGCAGTCACCACCTGTAGGGTCCGAGTCGAACTACCATGATTTTGATTCTGGTTAGTCCGACTAGATAAGTAGGCCATTTGACCCCTACTGTTGAATTCAAGCCAATAATATAGAAATAACCTTAAGATTTTTTTATGTATATTTATGTGTTATGGTTAAAAAGGCCGACATCAGATTATGGAAGATATACAATCACGTGAGTATGGACTGCACATGAACGGCTACATGTTAGCTTAGAAAGTTCTTTGACACGGGTTCTATTAGAGTGTGATGGAGTGAGATTGTATCGAACACATGACAATGTGTCATTAATCCCAAGTGTATGCTAATCTGCAACACCTCCTTCCTCGGGAGTTATACAACATGACATCTCCTTGGCCCTTTTCAGTTCGGGGAATAGATTTGATAGGAAAAATAAGTCCGAAAGCTTCTAACTGAGATGAGTTCATACTTGTCGCCATAGATTATTTCACGAAGTGGGTAGAGGCCGCTTCATACGTCGTACTCAATGCCAAGAAGGTAGTTCAGTTCATCTGGACGAACATTATTTGTTGTTATAACATGCCTTAGGAGTTCGTTTTTGACAACATGTTGCATTTCAAAGGGAAAGTCACAGATTTAGTCGAAGAGTACAATATAGTCTGACATCGCTCTTCACCTTGTCATCTGCAGACTAATGGGCTGTAGAATCCCCCAATAAGAACATCGAGAATATGCTGAGTAAGATGACAAATTCTTGTCGGAGATAACCGGATAAGCTTCCCTATGCTCTATGGGAATATCGGACATCAGTAAGGACATCAATCAGGGCTATACTGTATTCATTAGTTTATGGTATGGAAGCAGTTCTCCCAGTGAAATTGGAAGTAGCCCTCCTAGGGTGCTTTTGGAGAATCAGGTAGCCGGGGAAGATTGGGTACGAAACCTCTTTGAAGAGTTAGCATTGGCAGACAAGAAAAGGTTGAAATCTCTCTATCATATTCAAGATTATCAGAAGTGAATTGCCCAAGCATTCAAGAAGCGAGTGAAAGGATGCAGCTTAAAAGAAGGAGATTTGGTACTAAAAGAGAATACCAGATAAATTTGGAAGGCCCGAGGAAAGCTTGAAGGTCAGATCCTTACATGATCAAGCAAATCATGATAGGAGGTGTAGCTTTATTAGTCAATTTAGATGGAATCGAATTGTAACAGTCAGTCAATCTAGACCGACCAATGAAATTCTATGCCTAAGTGAGAATTATAAACGAATCATGAATAACCCAATCTTCCTTTAAGAACACTATATAGCATGCACATTTCAATATAACACATGAGGTGGAGGTACGTAGGCAGCTCGTAAAGATGCCTCGGGCGTGGTCAAATTTTAATAAAAAACCGTTATTCTACTTGTTACGAATTCGACTACATTCTCGAGACAAAGAAAAAATCCCGCTAGGATGAAAACCCTGCAAAGGGCGCCTAGGCAAAAGTTAGGGCAAAATGAAAAAAAAAAAGGTACTGAGAAAATGCTAGAAAAACATAAATAAGCCTGCTAGGACGAAAACCCTGCAAAAAGGTGGTCTAGGCAAAAGTTAGGGGAAAAGAAAATCTTCTATGTCCTATTAGCGACCTAAGAGTAAACTATCATCATGCTTATTTCTCCTTTCTCGAGGAAGGGCAATCATCCTAATCCAGAAGTATGATCGAGCCAAACTTCCCCTTATCCTTCTTTAAGTCAGCCTCCCTGATATCGGAACTCGTTCCTCTGGAATCTCTATTTCAGTTGCTAAACTTTTTCCCATTTTTCTAATTTTCACCCCATGTCCACGCTTTCGGTCAAACCGGCCCTCGATGTAAGCATCTATGTCGTCTTCATGATATGAGGTTGCCTTGATAGTCAGTGGACTCTTTCGGTTTTCTTCTTAATTGGCAAAGAATGGCTCCTCCAAGGCTCATGAAAATGCAATAACTGTATTGGATTCCCATCCGCATTGAACTTGTCTTCAAACAACTGTGAACCAATCCAAAACCGCCTGATCCATATGAATCGAACTTCGTGTAAATCTACCGGAGTCATGAAAACAGAGACTTAAACCTACTTCAACACGAGCTTCCTCTTTATCCCTCTCCAGAAATATGATCTCACGAGCATTTGAAAAATCCCAATTCAGTTTTGCTCGCAGTCGGCTCTCATTAGCCAAAACCTTCTGCCGAATCTGGGGCCAGAGCCAACGGGTACAAGCAATAGACAACAGTAGAGCAACTTGGTCTATACCAGTGAAAAATGACCTAACCTCTACAGAACTATGAGTACAGGGAGGAGAGCCCCAACCTTGGGAAACAACCTTGATCAATAAAGGGCTAAGGTCTATCACCACAGAAAAATCATTGTAAGAATTTCAAATAGCTTGCGCATAACCAAGCTGCCTCAGAATTCGACAAGCAAAGTAGAACAATTGGAACAAAAATAGGTAGATTTGCGGGACATCCACCAAAGCCAAAAGTTCCTCATACATAGGGCAAAGCTCATCTAGACAAAATCAGAGCACATGATCCTGAGGGTTCCAAAATTTGCAAGCCACCAGGAGAATATCTTCATGAACAACAACCATGGGTAAAATCATGATTTACTTTAGATAGAAGCACCCATTGAGGTGAATAAGCTCTACCTTGTTGAAGGATTCAGCAAAGGATCAGAATTGAAGCTCAAAGATTGTTGGGTTGTCTTTCGAGGCCATTAGGAGTTTTCTGAGAGAATGAGAGTCGAATGCCTCCTCTGAAGAATGAGGAAGACCTCCTAAGTTGTATGGAGATAGGACTCAAAATTTAAAAAATTAGAGAAAACTTTCAGACAAACCAGATAATTTTTGACAAATGGACGGTTTTCCTTCTATTTTGGATGATATTGAAAACCCATCTTTCTTATCACCAGTCCGGCTTTAATAAAATATGGGATTTTATTCTGACCAACTGGCCTGTTTTAGGCTCGAGATATATAATATTCACCATCCACACTGACTAACCAGCTGGTTAGTCAATATTGGTAGAGTTTTTGCAGAGTTTGCCTATTCAGAGGCGAAACCATTTACCTATTCTGAATCCGATCCCAATTCAATTTCAAACCTTTTTTATTCCCATCTCCTTTTTTTTTATGTACAAGTGTATGTATGTTAAAGTAGAACATGTATAGAGTTTGTTAATAAAAATTATTACTAAAAAAGAGGAATATTATTCATTACAAGAAAAATAGAATTTGACTAATGAGTTCCTAGTGAACTCAAAATCCTACTCTAGACTATACTAGCAAGTCTTCAGTCATTCTGGGGCTTCTTGGGCTGGGTTCCTTCTCGTCCAGGATCCCAAGGGCTCTTCGTCCCACTCGGCCTCATAGTCTTCATCCTCGGGGTGGGGGATAACTCCAATGTCATGGGCTCAATCGATCCACTAGGTTTTTCCATACTTCTTGTATAGCACTATAGCAGCCTAGTAGATCAACAGACGAAAAATTTCTTTGGCTGAGAAAAGGCAGGGGCTTTCTTCTTGCTTGCATTAGTAATTTCCTTTTATTTGGGTAATACGAACTCCAGTTTGTGAATCAACCTGAGAGGGACTTGACTTGTCGCTCTTGTTTTCTTCCATCCTCCCATCCGTGATACAAGAACTCCTCCCCAAGGGTCTGAGCTGTCATGACCCGAACCCACGGGTAGGCCCGCGAGTTAGATCTGTGACCGGCCGCAACTGAGGGCTCTGCCAGGCCTTACTCGCTAAAACCAACATATGCCGCAGTAAAAATTAAAACTTCTACAGCTTAAATTACATTTTCATACTTGCATACAACACTTATGCTAACACTCATCATAACACTGATTTGTTAAAAACTAAACTAACCCAACAATCTAAATCTTTAGTGACTCAACCAATACAGTCTCCGGAGCTCAGTGCCAAATTGTTCCTTCCTATGCTCGTCACCATCACCTTACTTTCAAACCTGAAATGATAAGTAAGGGATGAGCTTCCACGTGCTCAGTAAGTAACCAATGATTCAACTAGCTGGACCATAGCATGTCAGAAAATAACTCACTTATATTATAGCATCATTAAGATATCAAAAAATCATAGATTTGATAATCATCAGGTAAAACAAAATAGAGTACATTAAACCAAAAACTGAAGTATAAAATGATTATCGCAAAACTTCATAACAACCAGTTCGATTCCAACATTAGCTCAAACGATATGCTGCGGTCAGCGTACAGGCCCCACTGACTAGGGCCCGAAATCCCTCCTCCATCCGGGATAAAAATTTTGTGGATGCATGGGCGAACCACGAGCAACAGTACTGTGCATCAACGTACAAGCCCCGTTGACCAGAGCCCGAAATCCAACTTTCCCCCGTGGATATAGGGCACAACAATCGAGTAAACCAAAAACCCCCCTTTGGGTTCATCGTGAACAAAATCACTCATCAATTGATTCTCAATCATCCTCACATCCTTTCAATAATCATCAACATGTTCAATATTCACAATAACGTCAATACAATACATTTCAAATCCGAGTTCCATTTCAGTTTATAGGCAAAACATCATTTACATGCTGATTCGATTTTTCGTTGACGAGAATAAAACATTAAAAACCTTTTTGGTAATTTAAGCCAGAGCAGTTAAATGTACTTAAAACGGTCAATACTAATAAGCAACACATTTTTTTAATAGTAGATAAACATATACATTGCATATAAAAATACTAGTTGAATCAAAGGGTCACTTACTTGATGCTACGCGTTTCCCACCTCACAATCTCTGGAGCAACAACCACACTGCTGCATTTAGTTAAAAGAACTGGTACGACCATTCCTTTCCTTTACATATCCTCATCTGTTCTGGAACTCGAAAGCAATGTCGATCAACACAATATTCCTTTTAGAATTCTCCTCAACCATTCGAACGCCGTATTCAAAGTTCGACCTTTACATTCCCACAACTCACCCGTTTTGATGACCCCCAAAGTATTTCAAGAAATAATGTCTCTCCTCTCCATCACCGTAAACATTTTCTACACTTCATTCACATTTCCGCCTTCTTTTCCTTGTCAAATCATAACACCGCTTTATACCCGTTGATAACTCACGCAATTGCTATTTATGTACACCCATACCCATAATACACACACATACATGCACACCCTATATATAAGTACGCCCTTTGCACGTGCACCACTGCACACCATACACACTCACATAACTTACAAACATGCACGCACTCACATTACACACTCCATAATACATAGTGCAGATGCACACTCTATGCGCCGCCGCCCTACACAAACCCGCCACCACACGTAGCCCTCCATGCACATACCCTCCTGCGCCCATAAATCTCTATGTAAATACACCCTCTACGCCCAAACAATTACGACGCATCAATAACACAGACACACCATTCACGTGGTGCTTCCTCACCCAGAATACGTACTCCACGACATGTAATACACCTAGTCGCACTGCACACTCTATCCATACCTAATTCACACCACCATAAACACCACCAAAACTACTCCGGCCAAACCACTGCAAACAATGCCACGATACTATTTTGACTGTGGTAAGCAGTGCCATGATCATCACCATTTGCCAACAATACAACCACACACAAACATACTCTCTGTGCACCAATAATTGTGTGACGTAAATAGACTTTCTTTCCTGTGCACACACTTGTGCTGTATATGTATACCAACTTGTACAACGCCTCCATATAACAACTGTCAATACATACACCACATTTCCACACATACATAACCGCACACCACAACTAATATATACCCACATAACGGTGCTCCACAAGCACCGCTATTACACATTGCCCAACAATAACCACACCTACATATTATATACACCTGCATAAAAATATGCACCATACACCCGCCAATGTTTGCACACATATAACCCAACTACAATCGCTGTAAGCACCGCTGTTAAAAATCACAACACCACCAAACCCCGCTTCACAAACAATTACACAAACCAATTCTACACCATGGTCAGGGTATCTCGGCAGCGGCGACAATTGAAAGGTAGGTGTGGCTGCCTCGACGTTACCTTCGTTGTTTGGTCATCCCGTAGCTGGAATTTTGCCGGTGGTCATCAAGGTTCTTCCTGTCTCCCCTAATAGCGACCTTTGTTTTAGTCATTGGTTAGTACTCTTGGTGTGGCGTCGGCCAAAATCGGCCATCAAAGACCGAATACGTTGCCAAAAATAGCAATTGCACGGCTTGGAGATGGCAGTGGGCAGTGCCTCTAATGGAGATGAAGGAACATTGTAGCGGTAGTGAAGGCTGCGGGCACTATCAAAATTCGACGCCGACAATCTGTGGGTGTGGCCGGAATCTGGGGAGGGGCTGACCGGAGATGGCGCTGGTGATGGTGATCCACGATAGCTTGACAGTGGCAATTGAAGAGTGTCAATGGCTGTCATCGGTACTCATTGTAGCGATTGGCCACTGGCCGAAGTCGCGGTGGCCACAACGGCTACTGGTAGTCCATGACTGCAGCAGATCTGGCCGCGACAGTGGTAGTTTGGCGGCATGGCGACAATGATTAAGTTTAAGGCCATCACAGCATTGAAAGACGGCTGGTGATGAGTTCCGGCGGTGGTGGCAATGGTACGTGGACTGCGGCATGGTGGTTGTGGAGGTGTTGGGTGGTGGTGTTCAGCAAAGGAGCACTGGAGTTGATCATCGGTGATGGGTTCCATGGTCAGCAGTTGGGCTATCCAGTGGTGGGAGTGGCGCCGCTGATCTAGGGCCAGCTGGAGTCTCTCATCTTATCTCATCTCCTCTCCTCTCCCATCTTTTCTTCTGTTCTCATCTCTTTCTCTCCCGTTTTCTTCTCTTTCTTTTTTCCTCTTGACTCTTTTATTTTATTTTGCCTAAAAACATATATGGTTTTAATTGCTTCAAAAGTCTCCTCCTTTTTCTCCCAATCAGTCACTTCAAATGCCACATTTTTTTTCCATAAATTACTCTCTCTGTCATATTTGAAATAACCAAAACTGATAACTATATACTAAATCCTAATTTAATAATAATTTCTCAAGTTATTTCCCTCGCTATCAGTAATTGAAGATCAGATTGTTCATGTCAATCGTCGCCAAAAACAAAAATATTTTTACTTGTAAAATTTGCCGCTAAATAAGAATAATTAATAAGTAAAGCTGCAAAAAGTTTATTTAAAAGTTCAAACCTAGGTTCGGGGTATTACATGAGCAGTTGTAGCAGCAGGCCAGATAGAGCTTTCGTGCTGTCCTACACTCAATCCACCTCGCGAGGGTGGCATCAAGGGGATAGGTGTAGGCACTTACGTCGTCTCTACTATTGGTCCACACGCCTCTATCAAATCCCATAGAGTTGATACCATGTCCTTCAGACTATTGATCATCCCATAGGCATCCTTTAGCAGTGAGCTCAGAACATGCGAAAAGAAAATTATAGGGTTAAAGCGAAACATAAAAGTCAAAATGCATAAAGATAAGGTCCAAATTTCCGTCTTGACGCGAGCTAGCGCCTTAAGCCCTAGCACAATCTCATCCTTTTTTGATCGGGGATTGGCTTCGTCTCGTGACCCTTACCACTCAGATACACTTGCACTATCCAAAAAAAGAACGGAATCCCCTATGTGGCCTTCTCCTCTTTCTTGCTCTTCCCCTTCTAGTCCTGAGCTACCCTGGATCCTCTTCAGCAATTCCTCAATCAAAGGAGGCACTAAGTACTCTCACACAAATGCCTCGTAGGTACGAAGATCGTTCGGCCACCTTAAAGAATATATGTGATCACCCGAGTCAAACTCTGTCTCGACCCCCAGTCCCAAGTCCCCATCTGATACATCTCTATAGGAGAGGCAGAAGGGATCTGAACCTGGACATTAGTGTGGTGCTGAAAGATCACCTTCTCCCCTAGGTAGAACTCTTCCTAGGAGTACTCTACCGATAGGACTTGCCACCGGGTGAGCTCAAACTCCTCCAGGTAAAACTCCTCTCTTTGTAACTTGTACAGGACCCCTGAAAGAAAAATGGGTCTGAGTATCCATGAAATGAACATCAAAGAAAATTTAAATTATGGGGTCTAAAATCAATAAATAACTCACCGGGTACTGAGCCAAACCATTAAAACTTTCTCGCTAGGCCCCTACTGTGGCCCCTACTCATTCGTCGTAAAAATTCAAGCAGTACATCTTCGACCATGTCTCCTTTGTGTTCCCTTGCCTCAGTTATGGTGAACGCGACCTCATAACCTCAGAGGCCAAAATCTGTGATCAAAGACAAGATGTGAGCCATACTTTGATAGAGTGAGCGAGAGAATAACCAAAAAATCTTAAGAGCTAAGACATACCTCCCAAACATAAAAATATTCCATGAAGCTTGAGGATTGCCCCTGGGATATGGAGCCCATCGAATAGTATAGATTAACCATGGACGGAGTACCCCAGTTGTACTCCTCAATCTCCCACTCTTCTCCAAAGCTCTCAAGCACCAGAGCTACAGTGAAGCATCTCCGTTGCTGAACAACATATCCCCCAAGATGTACATCATGAACCCCCTGACATACTGATCAACAGACACCTTATCAGCATCCTCAGAGGTCATATCCTCATAATAGAAGCTGAAGGCACCAAGCAAAACATAATCGCCCTTCTTGTAGAACAACTCGAATCTAAGCAACCTGACACAAGGTCATGGTCCTTGTTAGGCCTCCCTTGAATGCGATACTTGTGATATTCGAGAAGTTGTATGAGGTAAGCGTGGCCTATCTGAACAGTAGATGGAATATGTTGGTGGAATCCCACCAACGTTCTCATCAAAAGCTTTTTACTCGGGTAAAATCATGTAAACCAATTAAAAATATGTCAAAGCCAGTCTCAGCTATCCTATTCTCCATCAACTCTTGTACTTTTCCCTACCATTCCTGTATCAGATTCGAGGAGCCCCTACAATGGATATTTAGGGAAGGGGCTGCACAAAACCAAAAGAAAAAGGGGAGGATTTCAAAATCCGTTCAGTTTATGCATGGGGTGCATGGAAAACAAAGAAGAAAATTATTGTGGGCTCTATTTTGAATGGGAGTGCCTAGTGTGTGAAAAAAGTGTGGAATGTTTTGTGTAGTTAAAAGACAATCGGTAGATAACATACCTCGTCTGCAAAAGTGTGGTGGCTTATGTGTGCATCTTGTTATGGTGTAAGGATCGAGTGATCGTCTGTCCGAATGATCTGTTGGAATCGTGAAACTCGCCCAATTTGGGGCCTACCTTCAGGTCCCCTCGTAGTACGTTGAAACTCAATCATCATTAACGAAATTGGAGAAGAAGTGGAAGAAATCCTAGGTATTTATAGAGGGGAAGTATGGTTGGAGAGAGAGAAAAAGTGAATGAATTGTGATTGAAAGTCTGTAAAAAAAACCCTAATACTATGCCCAAATCTGAACGGATAAATCGGCCGATTTTTTCGTTTAGATCTGTTAAACTCTCTGACTAACTGTCCAGTTTTTTAAGCTTATAACTTTTGAACTTCAAAAATCTCTGACTAACTAGATGTTTTCGACATGTTATTTTGACTCCTTCACTCCTCCGATTAACCGGCTAGTTTTCAGTTTTTTTATTCTGCTTTGTGCGTGCTTGTTTGGAATTCAATTTGTATGCCTCTGTGTGTTTAGGTGCTTGTGTGTCTTCCATGCTTCCGTAATCCCTCTTTTCATGAGTTTGCGTATTTTGCCTGCTTGTGTGTTTTGCATGATACCCGATTTATTCGCCTAAGAATTGTTGTCCAGAATTTGTGTGCTTGCATGCTCCAATTTTGCATGTTTACCACTATCCTAGGATTGTTTTTCAATCCAATTATTTGAATTTATTGCTCAATATAGCGATGTTGGTTGGTGTAAGGCCAGTGCAGTATCCCATGCTTTGTTGCCCAAAAGTAACACTTTCTTTATATCAATTTGGGAAGTGAATTGACGTAGTCGGTACTCAATGACAAGCTTTCCTTGAACATAGTTGGCTTCGGCTTTGAGTGATATTTTTTAAGCTTTCATATACCCAAGCGACCAATTGCGTCTACGCGTTGTTAGCTTCGGCTCTTACGTTCATCCTTTCATAATTTTAAGCGACCAACTGCTTTTACGCATTGTTGGCTCCGAGTCTTAGATATAAGTCCATATGTCCAAGTGACCAACCACTTCAACGGTTTTTAGCTCCAGCTCTTGGATATATTCCAGTGCTCCTAAGCGGCCAAACACTTTGAAGCGTTGTTAGCTCCGGTTCTTAGGATCACCCTATATGGCTAAGAGACTATAACACCCCGTACTTTTTAGAGATGTCTAAAAAGATTAACAAATGGTCAAGAATAAAATGATAACAATTTTTAGTGATAATTGGGAATTGGGATGGTATGAAAGGATAAAACTCTTTTAGGGCCAAAATATAATTATGTGAAGTTTTGGGGTTAGTTTGTAATTACAAAAAGTTTTGGGGCTATTTTTTTGTAATTATGAAAAATAGTCAGATTAGTGCCATTACTTGTGTAAAGTTTTGAGAAAATGTCATGGGAAATTGGCACCTTGTACTTAGGGGATGACTAATTAGAGAGAGAGAATAAGGAAAATATGTGGAAAATCTTTCAAGGTAATTTTCTTTGTTTAGTATGAAATTTTAGGGTCTCTGTGTGTGTGTGAGGGGAGGATAAGGCTACTCTAGCAATCGGAATGAGTATGTGTATGTGTGTGTGTGTTTTCTGTGTGAGGGTGTGTGTTAGAGATAACTGTGAAGTGTGTGTTTTTAGCATGTGTATGTGTATTTACTGTGTGTGAGGGTGTGTGTTAGTGTGTGTATTATTGAGTGTGTGTGGGTGTGTAGCTGTAACAGTTGTGTGTGTTGTAGTGTATTGTGTGTATGTAGGTACAAGTGTGTGTGAGTGTAACAGTGTGTGTGTGTGTGTGTGTGTGTGTGAGAGAGAGAGAGAAAGTGTGTGTGTGTGTGTGTGTGTGTGCGCGTGCAGTGAAGTGAAGTGAGTGTGAGTGTATATGTGTTTTGAAGGGGTGTGTGTTAGTGTTTGTGTCTGTGTCTGTGTGAGGGAGATGAGAGGGGTCAAAGTGTGTTGGAGAGTGTGCGTGTGTGTGTAGGAGTGTGTGCATGTGTGAGTGTGTTCGGCAGAAGGTAGAAAAGAGTGTGTTTTTGTAGGGTGTTGTAGTGTGTGTATGTGTTTAATCTGTGTAATTAGGAATAGTAAGTGTAATCGTCGCTTAGGTAGTTAATCTTTAAGCTATTCAATCCGTTTTTTGAAATCTACAATGTGAATTTTTTTGGGATTTTTCCATTGTAACGCCTCGCAAATCCGAAGTGTCGTCGCCCCGGACTCCTGGAACGTTAACTTACCGAATCACATTAAACCTGTCAAATCTGTTCACTAACGCATATTCTAAATCATCTAATTCAATATCAACTCAGATTTTTCAAAATACTAGATTACAACTGCCTAGCTTAAACTATTACAACTTAGGTCCTTCGCAATTCAAATTTCTAAGAACAAATTAACAGTGTCAACCCGTGCGGGGGGTCTTACTTCACAGTGGTGATGGGCTCATCAGAGTCTCACTCAGACTCTAAACCCATTCTAGAGCATTCTACAGCTGGCCATTGCCTGCAGAAGGGAATCAAACAAAGGGTGAGCTTTTGAGAGGTCGGTAAGGTCGTACAAGGACTACCAAAAGAATTACGAAAAGATTCCAAAATTCCAACCAACGATGATTTCCAAAAAACTTCAAACGATCTAGATAGCTCAATGATTTCCAAAATGATCAAAATCCATCATAAATAAATACCAAAATAAACAATAACAATCACGACGATTTTCAAAACTATCAGTAAAAGATTATTTCCAAATTCATCATTTCCAAAATACAACAAAGATTTCTCGAGGAATTTCAAACCATTTGAGACAGTCCTTTCTTAGTCATTTTTGTAACAATCATGGTAAGACATGGTGCAGATAAAATAAAAAAAGAACATTGATCCTGGGGGTTGTGATGCCACTCTGGCAAACCAGCCTTATAACGCCTCCCCACGGAATGGATACCCAGGTCAACACAAATATCAACAATATCAATGAGTATTAACATAAGTTCAAATCACCGAAATCAATTCGGGTTCCAATAACAATAAACACACTGATATAAGTCATCATTTGGAATTCCAGAAGAAAAATCACAAATAAACAACAAAAGCGATTGCGAATGGTTATCGAATTTAGGCACACAATTCAGGAGAACAGACACACACAAAAAATCATCAAGTTTGCTCAGCATGCAATAACAGGCAAGCATCAATAAGATTTCCAAATAATCCGTTAAGGTTCAATATTGGGGTTTTTGGACAGTAGCATACCAATATCAATACATGATTCAGTGTTCGAAATTAGTCATCATTAAATCAAAGGAATACTTACATGTACAAGTTATCAAACAAGGGTTCGGACGAATGTACTTACTCGGGATTCAGATAGAATCCCTTATTTGGATCCGCAGCTAAATTATCCTAAGCGGAAGTCTTTAGCTTTAACCTAAATGAGATAATCAAATCATTAGAACATAGCCTACCGTATAATATTATAACTTAATACAGACTCGCACATATTCCCAAAATGAACCTCTCACACCGGGTATGTAAAATTATCAAAATGCCCTGGGCGTAAAATTACCAAAATGCCCCTCTGGGACTTAAATCACCATAACGGTCTTCCCGTAAGTAGAATCACTATAGTTACCTTACCATATGCAAATTTATCCAAAAATTCCTTTCTTAGGTCAAATTACCAAAATACCCCACTCGATGTGGCAAATTACCAAAATACCCCTAGGGGTTTGCGGCTCCGAAAAACTCTAAAAAAATACTTCGAAGCACTATTTTAAGCATCTTGAAATCATTTTTCACATATAAAGTATTTTATGAAATTTTCGTCCAAAAATCCCGAACTGGTGTCCATACCGAGCGCTCAGAAGTCGGTTCGACTAAAAGTACTTACCGAACTCAGAATGGCACAAAATTTTAGAATGTGAAATATATCAGTAACCTATGGTTCTCATAAACTTTTTAGGTTAAAATAGCTTGGTTTGCTATGTTAAATAATTCAATAATGTTTTCTAATCGGTACCCCAATTTAGTATTCTTCGTGGATCACAAAAATTCCCAAATGTTTTCACAGTGTACATCTTGTAAAAATAGTGGGGGTTAATTTTTTGAACTTGATCCGGTTATCCTAAAAAATGGTCACTAAAAATCGCTCGGTGAACTGTTGTAATACACAATATCGATCAAATGCTACGGGACCAACAATGCTAAAAATAGCAAAGTTATTAAAAACTCTTAAAACTTTAGAAAACACACTATCTTAGCTACATAAGATTATTGTAAACAAAATTTAATATTTTAAAATACCCCCAAAATCCCTTGTTCGTAAAATCAAATAGCATGCTTCGCAAACTCAGAAAAATCCCAAAATATTCCAGATTGTAGGTCTTGCAAAAATAATGGGAGTTACTCTCTTGTACTTTTTCTAAATAAGTCTCTAAACAGGTTTTTAAAATTTGGAAAGAAACTGCTGAAACAAGATCATCTTTAGCGACACTTGCAGTTCAAGTTTTAAATCCCAGGTTTCCCTCTCTCTTTCTTCTTCTCCAACGCAGACCCAGCAGTCCCTTACCTGCTTACCCTTCCCCCAGCACACAGCTCACGCACTCTTATCCCCCACTCACGCCCACACATTAACACACCCTTAAACATATTTACAAACATCATTTTCACTTATATACACACATAACACAACACATACACACACATATACATCCCCAAGCTCACGCACACAGTCACAGCAACACACGCACACACCTACTGCACATACACAGCCTTAATATCACCCATATGGCAGCCCCTACACACTTCTAAAAACCAGAAATTAACATACCTATACACACAGCTTAAACACACACTTTCTACACTTTAATTACACCGTCACACGCCTCTCAAGCCCAAGTTTAAACCCAGCTGAAATTACAGCTTAACACTAAGAAATTAATGTATCAAAACAGCCCTAACACTACCTTTGAAAGGCTGATTTTTAGCTTGTCTTCCTGGTTCTCTTCGTTTTTGCTGCCTTTCTTTCTCTCCCTCTTGTTTCTCTTCTCTTTTCCTCTGTTTCTGTTTCTTATCTTCTTTTCCTGTCTCTTCTTTCTCTTTTCCCTGTTCTGTTCTTTGCTTTTTTTTTTCTTTCCCGAAATGCCCCTCCTTTCTTTTTCTTTTTAGTTTCTCCTCCTTAATTCCTTTAAACTTATCCACCCAATAGTTTATACTATAATTACACTAGTCATCAACTAACAAGTAGGAGATGGCCACCGTACATAATCTGATTTCCAAAACATTGACACATAAGTGCCATTTTTCAAAATTTGCAACTTGGCCCCTAAAGTTTTCATATTTACAAAATAGCCCCAAAAAACTTTTCGAATCTTATTAATTTATTGATGCCACTAAAACACATACCGTCACTAATTTCATTATTTTTCATCGCTAACAACATTAATTACATTTATGCCCCAAAAATTACAAAAATGTCCCCAAATTTTTGAAAATTTTATTTTTGTCCTGAAATTCTTTTAAGCTTCGATACTCTACTAGCACTCGAGCATTGTCCAAATTTAATGCTTGTGAGTGAGTCATTCTGAGAATAGGAGTGAGTTGGTATTGGGTTTATACTATCCTAACATGGATTGTATTATGATAATTGGATTGTTCCGTTTAGGTTAATGTAGAGAGTTATCTAGTTAGGATAACTTAGCTTCAGATGCAAGCAGGGATTTATATCTGAACCCTGAGGTTGAATTTAAAAATCCTAAATTCATCAACTCGTGTTTGTATTCATTCTTCTGAATGTTTGGGACTATTTTTTATTGAGCTCTGAATATCAATTGATATCAGCCTATATTATTGCCATTGAAATCCTACTTTGAACCCTAAACATTTTTTGAAACTCTTTTTGATGCCCATATATTATTGTGTATCGAGCATCGATTTAAATGTTGAAATGTGTATGCTATGCTTTTGAATATTGACATTAGAGTCTATTTGTAATCTGTTCTGTATTGGGAGGCGTTATAAGGTTGCTTTGCGACTACGTGGAACACAGGCTAGTACATTAATCGACCAGTTATCTGCACATATACATATATTTAGTCTATATTTGTTTGTGCACTGCCTATGTGGCTTTGCTCATCTGTTAGTTACCATTTACTCATTTCAATATCATCTGAATCTGTTGCATCTGAATCTATTTGCTCTGTATCTGAAAATCATCAAAATCTAAATTTGTTACATGATATTTAAAAGTGATTATTTTTATATCTGGTCGAAGGGTTTGAGTTGAAACTCTTTTCCAATTGAATTGAATCACCAATAATACCTTTGCTTGAATTGGACCATTTCATAATACCTTTGCTTGGTCCTTGAGCGACCTTACTGAGCTCTCAAAAGCTCAACCCTTACTTGTTCCCTTCGCACGTAAGGATCACCAATAGCTCATTCTGTAGAGAACTTAAGTCTTTTTGTTTATGACCATACATTTTAGTAAATTGATGTATTGCACTAATTAGAAGCTCTGGCATATTTTTTGGAAGTTGTGTTTGAGACGAGATTGTTCCTGTCAGTGATGTGTTTTAACGATTCGGGTATTCAGGGTGTCGAAGCTCCAGATTTTCGGGTCGTTACAGTTGGTATCAAAGTAATACGATCTTATGATACTTAGAACTAAGGTATGAGATTCTATAGACTCCAAAGTGTAAGACAATCTGTGAATCAGATTAGACTTTTATGTTTTGACAATTAATTTGATGTTTCAGTATATGGTTGAGATTTTGGCCGATCATACAAAGATATAGCTTTACACTTTCAAAGTACCGAGACTTTCAAATTTTTGGAAGGTGATGTTGCGTCTTGTGGTTAGAAATAAGAGAAAATTTTGAAAAGTTTTCCCTTCTGGAACTGGTTATCCGTGACTGTGAAATCCCGAATGTCAGTGAGTTAAAATTTGTGAGGATGTAGGTTTTAATATTAAAAGTGGTTTTGCAACCTTGAATGCGTAAGTGATGATTAGCGTTACGGTTGTAACATGAATTGTTACATTTGGGTATTTATGAGACATGAACTTGGGTGCAAAGATTAGATGTGGCTCAGCTACTATGTTGGTAGTTACCAAAGTTACGTAATGAAAGCATAGCGCCTAGACGTTATAAGTAATATATAATCTGAGATCAAATTTCCTTTAATGGAGGGAGAACCTAATAATTGGGTCTCCAATTGGGTTTACGATCAATTGTGATAATTCATTTGGACTTTCAGTAACCATTGTTTATTATGTGAGGTTCTGTTTAGCAACGAGTAATGGTATAAATAGAGATAGGGTGAGGCATAAAGATCGTTTTACACTATTCTAGTGACCTTAAAACTGTGGAAAATTATTTCTAGCATGGGAAAACTTGAGATGTAAGAATATTAGTATTTGAAGTGCAGGTTGATGGATATTGTGATCAGACATAATTAGGACCAACAATCTAAGAAATACCAAAATTTTGAGGATGAAATTTTTATAAGGTGGGGAGATTGTAACACCCTGTACTCATTAGAGATGTCTAAAATAATTAATGGTTGGTTGATGATAAAAAAATGATAATTTTTAGCGATAATCAAGAATCGGTACAGTATGAAAAACTAAAACCGGTTTTGGGGCCAAAACATAATTATGTGAAGTTTTAGGGTTAGTTTGCAATTATGAAAAGTCTTAGGGCTATTTTTAATTATGAAAAAAATAGTCCAATTAGTGGCATTACATACATAAAATTTTAGAAAATGTCAAGGGAAATTGACCACCTCCTATTTGGGGGTGACTAGTGAAAAAAAAATTGAGAAACAGAAAAGATACAGGGAGCTCTACAGAAAACATGGGAGGAGAGAGAGAGAGAGAGAGGTGTGAAATTTGTGTGTGTGTGAGAGAGTCTTTGTGTTTGAGGGGAGGATAAGGCTGCTCTAGCAGCCGTGAATGAGTATGTAATTCTGTGTGTTTTCAGTGTGAGGGTGTGTGTTAGAGAAGGCTATGAAGTGTGCTTTTTCAGCATTACTCTGCTTGTGTGTGTGTGTGTGTAATGGGTGCTAGTGTGTGTATTGTTGTGTGTGAGTGGATGTGTGGCTATGACGGCCGTGTGTGTTGTGGTGTATTGTGTGTGTGTGTGGGTGTAACAATGTGTGCATGTTACTGGGTGTGTGTGTGCGCGCGTGCAATTGAAGTGTGCGTGTGTGTGTTGAAGGGGGGTTGGGTGTGTGTAGGTAGTTAATCTTTAAGCTGTTCCAAGCTCCATTTTTTTAAAAATAGCCCCTGCTCAGATTTGGGCAAAGTTCAACAAAGTAACCCCTGTTCTTTTTATGAGACCTACAACGTGAAAAATTTTGGGATTTTCCCGTGTCTGCGAAGGATGCTAAATAATTATTTCTATAAAAAGGGGTCCTTGATTTAGTTAGTACATTAAATTAGGTTGTTTTTGTCTGAAAGTTTTAGGAGAACCTTATGTTATTGAGGTGTTTCAATGTCTGAGATTTCGTGGCATTTCGATGCCGATAGTTATTTTTAACGGAACCGACCTCTGAGCTCTCTATTTATCGGTTAGGGATTTTCGAGTGAAAAATTTCCTAAAGCCCTTTTTAATCCAAAAACCTTTTTGAGATTTTTCGTTGCAACAATGGGGTGTTTTGTTAGTTTTCCATCTAAGGGGGGTGTTTTGGTTATTCTACCTACAAGAGGGATGTGAGGTTAAATTCACATACAGTACGGATACTTTGATGATTTTACTTACAAGAAGGATGTTCTGGTCATTAGATATGAGAAGGGTGTTTTTCGTAATTTTTCACGCGAGGGGTATTTTGGTCATTTTACATACCCGGTGAGTCGGTCGTTCTGAGAATAGTATCGTAGCATAGATTGTATTCTGATAATTAGATTGTTCCGTTTAAGTTAACACAGACAATTTTTCGGTTAGGATAGCTACGGATGCAGGTAAGGATTCTTATCTGAACCATGAGGTAAAGATTTTTATTCGAACCCTAAATTAATCAATTTGTGTTTGTATTCGTTCTTCTGATTTGTTGGGGCTATCATTATCAAACTTTGAGTATGAATTGATATCAATATATTTTATTCCTATTGAAACCCTACTTTGAAGCCTAAGTGATTTTTGAAACTCTTGTTGATGCTCATCTGTTATTATATATTCGAGCATTGATTGGAATCTTAAAGTACGTATGTTATGTTTTTGAATATTGACGTAATATGTTCTATATTGAGAGGCATTATAAGGTTAGTCCGTTACTGCGTGGAGCGCAGGCTAGTACCTTGATGGACTAGTTATCTGCACATATGTGTTTGTAGTCTTTATCTGTTTCTGCACTGCTTGTGTGGCTTTACTCATCTGTTGTTACCCTATGCTCATGTCAATATCATCTGAATCTATTGCATCTGTATCTGTTTGCTTTGTATCTAAAAATGATCAAATTCTGAATTTGTTACATGATATTTGAAAGTGATTGTATTGATATTTGATCGAAGGAATTGAGTTGAAATCATAGTTATTAAAAGGGCAGGCGCACCTAATGCGCAAAGGATCCTTGTAGCCTAGGCCATTTTTGAAGTGAGGCACAAAATAAAAATAAATAGATATTAGTGCATTAAACTAATATAATCACGTGAAAAAAATTCAAAACATGACAATTAAACAAATTTTCAACACTAGAAAAAGTTTTAAATCCAAGAAGAAGTAGTTAACCCTATGTGAGTGTGACAATGTCATCCTCATTATCAGGGAGGGCTAAGGCAACGATGTTTTTTTAAAAAGGAAATCACAGGCTCCCAAGTCTAGTTAAGATTCCTCTTCTATTTCATCTTCTTCATCTACAAGGTGAAGTGATGGAGTATATTTACTTAAAAGCGAGTAATAATTGGGGACGAGACACTAGCATAATGAATAATAATAAGAGAATTGATTGATTATGGGTTTGGGGTTATAGGTATTTTTATGATTTACATATTGATTTATTATGTTATGAAACAAAGAATCAAATATAATGAATGGTTGAGATGATGCCACGATGTAAAAATAAAAAATTAGGATCTTTGGGCTTTTTTTGCCCCTCCACCACCGCCTTGTGCATAGTTGCGCAAGGGGCGCGCCTTTTAGAAAGGGGTTGCGCCTAGCCCAAGGCGAGGCGCAAGAAGTGCGCCTTGTGCCTAGGCACACATTTGATAACACTGTTTGAAACTCTTTCCTATTGAATTGAATCACCAATAATAGCCTGGCCTGAATTGAATCACTTCATAATACCTTTGTGTGGTCCTTAAGCGACCTTACTGAGCTCTCAAAAACTTACCCTTATTTTGTCATTTTTACAGGTATGATCACCAATAGATCGCTCGGGGATGGGTTTAGAACTTGAATGAGAAGCTGAAGTCTCTTTCATTATTTTCATTAGTAGACCCCTGTGTGGGTAAATATTGTTTAGCTTGTTCTGTAGAGAGCTTAAGTCTTTTTGTTTATGACCATATGTTTTAATGAATTTGAGGTATTACACAAATTAGAAGCTCTAACATATATTTTGGAAGTTGCATTTTAGTCGAGATTGATCCTGTCAGTGAACAGCGTGTGATGTGTTTAACGCTGCAGTGGTTCAAGTGTCGAAGCTCTGGATTTTCGGGTTATTACAGTGACCAACCACTTCCATGCGTTGTTGGCTTCGGCTCTTCTGTCCAAGCCACCAACCACTTTGACGCGTTGTTGACTTCGGCTCTAGGATATATTCCACTGTTCCTAAGCAACCAACCTCTTAGAGGCATTGTTGGCTCCAATCTTAGGATCACCCTATATGGCAAAGCGACCAACTATTTCCACGAGTTGTTGGCTCCAGCTCTTAGTTATAATCCATATGTCTAAGCAACCAACCGCTTCAATGCGTTGTTGGCTCCGGCTCTTAGACAGACCCTTTTTCAGTATTCTTAGACGACCAATTGTTCTTTACGAACAAACATTGGTTTTGTATTTTTCCTCAGAGGATATGTAAGAAATCTTGCAAAGGTCCAACCTCATATCAGTGTACAAGTTTATCCAGAGTCATGTGGTCTTTTCGTATTTCATAACAAAAATGTGTTGTTTCTTGGTGATGTTTGCCCGCACGCGCTCCCTCACCGATGGTCTCTGTAGACACACTATTTTTGTAGTCATTATTAATTAAATAGATATTAAGCTTCACTACTAATTATAATTTATTATTAAGTTTTAGGCTTGATAACATAACATAATTAATTTAATTTGGTCCAGTACAGTCCAGTTGTCCAGTCCAGTCCAATCCAACGCTATGGCTCAATACATTCCTGTCAGGCTAGTCCAATCCAAGTGTTTAGATTATGATTTTCATAGAAGATTTTAGAAATTAGTTTGTGATTTATCCTCAGTACAAGTGATCAAGTCATTAATTTACATGCAAGGGCTAATTACAGCAGTGTCCCTGAGGTTAGGGAGATATTACAGGCGTGTTCATTAGTTTGTAAAAATAACATTTGTGTCCGTTGACCAAACGCAATCTTAAAAACTCTAACAGTTTTAAGAAAATGACATTGTTACCCTTAAATTAGAAGGTTATTTATTTCCAAATTCCATTACTGTTTACTATTCCCCCCCACCACCCCCACCCCCACGCCAATTACAATGGCCAATGCTCAGGGAAATATCTTCGGCGGCCAGCAGCAGTGCAGCCGCCTGTAGCGGGGGGACCGGCGTCCATAATGATCAGCCCATAGGGACTGGAAATCATGATGCCGCTCTTGTCGCTGCTGGTGTCGCCCATCTAGCCCAATCGGACTGTCGAGAACAGATCTGGCACGGATGAGAGCAAGATGGAGCACAAGAGGGAGATCTGTCTCGTTCGGCTGTAAGTCCTCCACCCCATCTTCCCGAGCTCTGCCTGACTCCTCCAACCCATCAGCCCAGCTAGATAAGCACTAGCAGTTCTATGATCGGACATCAATCTCTCCGATCGCATCTTGAAGATCGTGAGATGAAATCTCATCACATCTGTAACCTGACAAAAATCGCGACGATCATGAGGGAGGGGGCTGCCGATGTGGACTGAGATAAGGGATGGGGCTTGGGCTGCCAGCAACATGGGGCAAGGGAGGGGGGAGGGAGGGGGCTTGGGTTACCGGCGACATGGGTCAAAGGAAGGGACCGGTGTTGCCGGCAGTATGGGGTTCAGATCTGAGACCAAATTAAGTTTCCCAACCCTAATTTGAAAATTAGGGTTTTAAAACCCTAATTTGAAGGTTTCAAACCCTAATTTCAAATTAGGGTTGGATTTTGAAACCTTAACTTTTAAATCAGGGTTTGGAATCCTCTTAATTTCAAGGTTTTAAAGGCTAATTTTTAAATTAGGGTTTCAAAACCCGAGTTTTAAAAACTTAGGGTTTGATATAAAAGGGTAGTATTATCATTTTAAAAATACGTAATGATGAATAGTACATATTTTGGACGGAACCCTGACAGATGGACACGGGTGATACATTTGAAACACTTTTGGTCACAGAATGTTACATTATGAAACTTTGTGTCCTTGATTGTAATTACACCCTAACCTCGGGGACATAGGTGTAATTAGCCCTACATGCAATATGAAGATAATTTTTGAATCTGGTACATCCCATCTAGAAAATTAGAGATAAATACCAAATTAGGGTTAAATAATGTCTCGAAATTCAAGAAAAATATTATAAAATTGTGGGATGAACCGGATGATTTTCGATAAACCAGCCAAGTAGTAGTGTATATATCTTCCTTTTCATAGTTCAAGAACATAATATAACGACGATGCTATATAACATACAGTGAATACGATGTGGAAGTGTTATTCACAAACCCTAGGATATCAGATGGACAACTTGAAAAAATGTGAAACAACGCGTTCCTTGAGTAGTTCCGATTGCCCTTAAGTTCTAAAACCTACAGTTCATATCTAATATAGACCGCATGTAACAACCCAATACTTTGTGCAAATTGTTTGTTGTTGTAGACCGCCCATGATGGAGTTGATATCGTCTCAAATTGCTTGTTGCTGGCCTTAGTAGACTAGTTTCATGTTATAAAGGGTACATTGTCAACGGGTTTAGGTTTAACACGATGGAAGTTGACCTTACTAAACAAACCCAAAACAATGGACTTTTGATCAAAGGTGACTGTTATAATGATAGTGAGCGTGATTTTTATGGGCAGTTAGAGGAGGTTGTTGAACTAGATTATTATGGCAGCAGTAATTGACTGGTAATGTTCAAGTGCAGATGGTTTGACATTACAGCTGGTATCCGAATTAATCGACATGGGATTGTAGATGTTAATATGAGGTCAAGGCTTGGATCGTACGAACCATTTGTACTTGCAGCTCAAGCAACGCAGGTCTTCTATACAAAGGGTGTGACAAGGAAGGACCCAAATTGGCATACTGTTATCAAGACCAAAAAAGGCTTTGTTGATGATGATGTGTTCGTTGAGATGTACCAAGAGGATGATGCTCCCACAGTGATATCGCTTCAGGAGAATAACGATCTTGTTTATGAGCCTCTTTGCGATTTAGGCCATGCTGGAGAAGAGGTCGATGTTGAAGCCCTCTGTGATGATGATGATGATGATGATGATGACGACGACGATGATTCTGAGGAAGACTTTGATGACGAAGAATAAGATGATGAAGATGAAGGGGACGAAGATGACGAGGAGGAGGAAGACGTTCCGTTGTCTATTAGTGATAATGATTGACTGTGTAGAGCAAAAACATTCTTATCAATGTACTTTTACACATGCCCTGTTTATTATTTAAATTGAATTGATTATTAATTGATGGTGGTTGACTATTTAAATTGGGTTGTCTTTTATACTCGGTCGTGCCACATTGTTAGCGTACTAACTTTTGCACTTAAGTTGTTTGTTATTCATGTGAACTACATTGTTAATAATTTACTTTTGTGCTTAAGTTGTTTATTATTCAAGCGAACTAATTACGTTCAATTAACTTTTGCACTTAAGTTGGTTATTATTCAAACGAACTAATTACACTCAATTAACTTTTGCACTTCCCACTTTTTGTAAATATGCTAAGATCCAGTGCACCCCGAGGTCGTGGAGGTGGCCGTCGCGGAGCTGCTTCGGCACGGTCAACCCCTCTCACTAGGATTGGTGATGCGACTACTTCTGAGCAGTCATCATCGTCATCAGTAGCTTTAGACCATGGTGAGATGATATTAGTTTCTTGTTGAATTGAAAGATATTAGTTGCTATATATATATATATATATATATAATGTCTTCCTTTTTCATCATTTGCAGTGTCTAGTTCATCTGTAGCGCGAGGTATCACCCGCGGGATACCTCTTCCAGCCACCTCGGAGCAGAGGATTACTGCTCATGTCCGAAAAAACTTAGTATGTTTTTAATTTTCAAAGCTCAATTCTAACTTGATACGTACTTACATTGGGATTGATGTATCTCTCTTTGTGATTTCTTATAATTAGCTTTGTTGAGGATTGTGTTAGGACCAAAATCGGTCCTATTATCACGGCTCACCTCCCACAACCTTGTTAACCCTATGGTTATTTAACCTAGGATTATATTTGATTTTGATGATAACTAACATTGATGATTATGCTGTCTAACATGCATTGAGTTGATGAAGCAATAGGAACAATCTCACACTCATGAAAATGGAAAAATAGACGAGCAAATCGTTCAAAGACTCTCAACAGAACGCATCAAAGAAGGATTTCGTCGATTGAACTTTACTATGCTTTATTTCCTTCTTTGTAAACTAGACGTAGAGAGATGATCGTTACGATGACTGTATACCTAGAATTTGCCCATAGGTTTCCCTTGCATGCATAAAAGTTTTTCATTCTTTGAAAACTAAGAAACTGCATTTTCTGGAATGCAGTCGACTGCATTGGATTGCAGTCGACTGTAACTTGGGCAGTGAGGTATTACAGTCGACTGCATTGGGAATACCGTCAACTGCAATACTTCCAGTAGCCTATTACAGTCGACTGCAAGTTGGAAATTTTGAATTTCCAACGGCTACTTTGGGAATACAGTCGACTGCAATAGCCGTTTGTAACATTTAATGCTCCTCCTAATTCTAAACGGTCATATTCTTTCCCACCTCTATAAATACTCATCTTGGGCATAGTTTTGATTCATCAATTGCATTCAAAGCTCTCTTATCTTTCATATTCTCAAAGATCAAAGCAATTGTTCAAATCTCTTTTATTTCATTGATTTCTCATCCTTTTCAAGAGAGCATTTATTGTGAGCTTACATTTGAGAGATATACACTTTCATAAGTCATCATACACTCATCTCTCTTGTTCTAGTGCTTAAACTTGTACTCATCTACTTCTTGAGAGTGAAATCTTGTACACATTTCTTCATTGAAAGGTTCTTGTATCAAAGCTTGGGGTTGTCAAGCTTTGGAGCTTTGGGTTTGTCAAAGCTTGTTCTTGATGTGGGCATAGCATCAAGGGATTGTAAGAGGTTCGATCTTGACCCATAAGGAAGATCATACTAGTGGATTCTAGGGCCTTTCAAGGGACTTCCTTGAAGGGGTGGACGTAGGCTTGTGGGTATATCAAGCCGAACCATTTAATTCTCCTTGTCAAGTATCTCTAAACCCTTCTCTCTTTACATTATCGTCTTACATTTGTGTTGAGATTGGTTGTTTGCTTATTTGAGTTATTGAGATTGAGGTTTGTTGTTTGTTAATTTTTTTAAGTAGTCTTAAAACCCTATTCACCCCCCCTCTAGGGTTATTTTATTGGTTTCAAGTGGTATCAGTGCCTCGGCTCTTGTTATATTTGGTAACGCCAAGAGAGTTAATCGATCATGGCTTACGTTGGGGGTATGGAGGGTAGTTCTACCACTAGGCCTCCATTGTTTAATGGGACCAATTATAGTGTGTGAAAAGTTAAGATGAAAATCTACTAAGAGTCTCAAGACTACGAGATGTGGGATATTGTTGAGAATGGCCCATACGTTCCGATAAAGGTGGTTGACAAGGTTGAAGAGCCAAAATCCAAATCAGAGTATAGTGATCATGATAAAAAGATGATTTATATGAATGCTAGAGCGAAAAATTGTCTTGTTTGTGCTTTAGACACGAATGAACTCAATAGAGTCATTATGTGTAATTCCGCTAAGAGTATTTGGGATACTCTTCAAGTTACTCATGAAGGAACTTCTCTCCTTAGAGATTGCAAGATGAACTTATTGTTTAAAGATTATGAGTTATTCCATATGCTTCCAAATGAATCCGTTACAGATATGAATACTCGTTTCACTAACATTGTAAACCCTTTGAAGCAATTGGGCAAGGAATTCACTAATTGTGATCTTGTAAGAAAAGTGATTAGGTCCTTACCAAGAGCTTGGGATGCAAAGATCACCGCCATTCAAGAATCGAAGAATCTCAATATCTTTCCTCTTGATGAATTGATGTGCTCACTTATGACGTACAAAATGCAAATCAAGACCTTTGATCAAGAAGACGTCAAGAAGAAGCCTACATCAATTGCCCTTAAAGCTTCATCTTCAAACCTTGAGTCAAGCGATGATGAAGAAGAATTTTATGAAGAGGATGTTGCAATGATTGCAAAGAACTTCAAGAAGTTCATGAGGTTTACAAGGAATGGTGGGAGAATGCAACAAAATGTTAGCAACGAAGAGAAGCTTTGCTACAAATGCCACAAGCCGGGACACATGAAGATGGATTGTCCCATATACAAAAGGGAAAAGAAGGAAAGAAGAAATGTATGGGAAAGAGTTAAAAGGAGACAACTCTCCAAGAAAGAGAACAAAGAGAAGAAAAAGCAATGAATGCCGAACATACTCCAACTTGGAGTGACTTCGATTCAAGTGATGAAGATGTTGAGAAGAACGAACAAGCAAATGTGTGTTTCATGGCAAATGATGAGGTAAGCTCTTCTTCCGGTAGTGATAGTGATAGTGAAAGCTTCGAAGATGCTTATGATAGCCTGAGGAATCCAAGAAAATTTTTAAGAAAAATATTATTTTATCAAAAAAATTCCTTGAGGCTAATAAGCAAATTGAGAAGTTGAGAGTGGAAAATATTGAGTTGCATGCCAAGAATGATTGCATTTCCAACCATTTATATGTAAAACATGTGAATAATGACTTGGTTGAATTGATTGCTAACACTCCTAGCTCAAAACAAATCTCTTGCAAAACTTTGGTTTTAGAAAAGCAAAATGAAGATTTAAAACTTGAGATTTGTGATTTGAAAAAATGTCTTCAAAAATTTGTTGATGGTCAAAACAATTTGGATGTCATGCTTGGACGCCAAAGATTTGGCCTAAACAAAGGTGGTCTTGGATTAGATCCCTTGGCCTTACCTCCTAAAATCTTTCAACAACAAGCTAGGTTGAATACTCATTCAAAACAACCAAAGAACTATTGCACACCATTTACACATTGTGGTTGGTGCAACAAGAAAGGGCATACGACTAATTATTGTCCTTGTAGAATTGTTTATGTTAGAGGTAGAAAGAAGATGTGGGTTGTGAAAGGTCAAGATTACAAATGCAAGACTAACACCCAAGGACCCAAGAAAATATGGGTACCAAAAGTCACTACTTGATTTGTGTTTATAGGTATGTCTCAAAGCAAAATCTAGTAGCAAGAAGTGGATTCTTGATAGTGGATGCTCAAGACATATGACCGGCAACATATCTCTTTTCACCTCAATTGATCTTATAGAAGGAGGAAAAGTGACCTTTGGTGACAACGCACAAGGAAAAATCAAAGGTAAAGGAACTATAGGTAAGGAACCACATTCAATTGAGAATGTGTTATATGTTGAAGGTTTGAAGCATAATTTGCTAAGTATTAGTCAATTTAGTGATAAAGGTTTTAGAGTAATCTTTGAGGCTTCTCATTGCACTATACAATCCTTGAAGAATAATGAAACTATTTTGGTAGGAAATAGAGATGACAATGTTTACTCTATTCAATTGAATGATCTAGCTAACCAAGATGTCAAGTGTCTTAGTGCTATTAGTGAGACATCTTGGCTTTGGCATCGAAGACTTGGACACATGCATATGGAGCATTTGAAGGATATTTCAAGCAAAGAACTTGTGAGGGGACTCCCGAAGATCAAGTTTGAGAAAGACAAAGTATGTGATGCTTGTCAAATGGGTAAGCAAAAGAAAGTCTCTCACAAACCGAAGAAAATGGTATCTACTTCTAGACCCTTGCAATTACTTCATATGGATTTATTTGGACCAATCCCTACTTCTAGTCTTGGTGGTAAATCATATTGTTTTGTTATTGTTGATGACTATTCTCGCTATACTTGGACTTTCTTTTTGGCCACCAAAGATGAATCTCTAAATGTGTTCACTTCATTTGCAAAACGTATTCAAAATCAAAAAGGATATTTGATATCCAACATTCGAAGTGATCATGGTAGAGAATTTGAAAATTCAAAAATAGGAGCCTTGTGTGATGACTTTGGGATATCACATAATTTTTCGGCTCCTAGAACTCCTCAACAAAATGGTGTTGCCGAAAGAAAGAATAGGTCTTTGCAAGAAGCGGCAAGAACAATGCTTAACGAATATGGTTTACCTAAGTACTTTTGGGCGGAGGCGGTCAATTGTGCTTGTTTTGTTCTCAATAGAGTTATCTTGCGAAAAATTTTGTTAAAAACCCCTTATGAGCTTTTTAATGATAAGAAACCTAAGGTGAGCTTTTTTAGAGTCTTTGGTTGCAAATGCTTTATTTTAAATACTAAGGATCACCTTAGCAAATTTGATTCCAAAACATTTGAGGGTATTTTTCTTGGCTACTCTAATAATAGTATGGCATATAGAGTCTATAATAAAAGTACTTTGGTTGTTGAAGAATCCATTAATGTTACTTTTGATGAGACTAATCCTTTTCTTCGGAGGACTAACATTGTTAATGTAGATGATGTGGACAATGACATGAGAACTTTGGATATAAGTGAAACAATACAAGACAACCACAAAGAAATTATTCAAGAAGAACAACAATCAAGCTCTCAAGAGGAAGACAAGGAAGCAAGCAATGATGTTTCAAACTCGGACTACTCTCAAGAATTACCAAAAGATTGGACTTACAAAAAGGATCATCCAAGCGATCAAATCTTAGGTAATCCTTCGAGTGGGGTAAGAACTCGACGCTCTCTTCAACAACATGTTAATTTAGCGTTTCTTTCCCAAATTGAACCGAAGAACTTCTCCGAAGCTCTACATCATGAATCTTGGATGCTTGCTATGCAAGAAGAGCTAGTTCAATTTGAAAGAAATCAAGTTTGGACCCTTGTGCCTAAACCTCAAAACTATAGGATTATAGGCACAAAATGGGTATTTAGAAACAAACTTGATGAATCCGGAATCGTGGTTAGAAACAAGGCTAGATTAGTGGCCCAAGGTTATAACCAAGAGGAAGGAATTGATTTTGATGAAACTTATGCACCGGTAGCTAGACTTGAATCTATTAGAATGCTTTTAGCTTTTGCTTGCTATAGAGATTTTAAACTCTTTCAAATGGATGTCAAGAGTGCTTTTCTAAATGGTTTTATTTCGGAGGAGGTTTATGTGGCTCAACCTCCCGGCTTTGAGCATGAAAAATTTTCAAACCATGTTTTCAAGCTTAGCAAAGCTCTTTATGGTTTAAAACAAGCTCCTAGAGCTTGGTATGAAAGGCTAAGTAGTTTTCTTTTAGAAAATGGTTTTTCAAGAGGAAAACTTGACACCACTCTTTTTATCAAATCTAAGGGCAAGGACTTATTGTTGGTGCAAATTTATGTTGATGATATTATATTTGGTGCTACTAATGGATCCTTGTGCGAAGAGTTTGCTTCTTGTATGAGTAAGGAGTTTGAAATGAGCATGATGGGAGAACTCACCTTCTTCCTTGGATTGCAAATCAAACAAAGCAAGGATGGAATCTTTATCAACCAAGCCAAATACACCAAAGAGCTACTCAAGAGATTCGACATGGAAGCATCAAATGCTTTTGACACTCCAATGAGCTCTTCATTAAAGCTTGATAAAGATAAAGGATGTTGATATTAAACGCTATCGAGGTATGATCAGATCACTCCTTTACCTTACCGCAAGTAGACCAGATATAATGTTTAGTGTTTGTTTATGTGCTAGATTTCAAGCTTGTCCTAAGGAATCTCATTTAGTTGCCGTAAAGAGAATCCTTAGATATCTTAAGGGCACTCACGATTTAGGGTTATGGTTTCCTAGAAACACGTCATTTTTTGACCTAGTTGGTTACTCCGACGCCGATTTTGCCGGTTGTAAAACCGAGCGAAAAAGTACTAGTGGAGGTTGCCAATTCCTAGGTCACTCTCTTGTTTCTTGGAGTTCCAAAAAGCAAAACTCGGTTGCACTCTCTACCACCGAAGCCGAATATATGGCGGTTGGTGCTTGTTGTGCACAAATTCTTTGGATGAAACAAACCCTTTTGGATTTTGGACTCAAGTATGATCACATACCTATCTTATGCGATAACACTAGTGCCATTGATTTGAGCAAAAATCCCATCCAACATTCACGCACTAAGCACATAGAAATCAAACACCATTTTATCCGTGATCATGTGCAAAAGGGTGATATTGTTCTAGATTTCGTGGACACAAATCACCAACTAGCGGATATCTTCACTAAACCGTTAGATGCAAAGAGGTTTACCGCTCTTAGAAGAGAACTTGGCATGTCTTCACCTATGTGACTAGGTTATTTTTGTATAAATGTGCTAGTTGCTCTTTACATGCTTGAGCATTATCTCATATGCTTATAGCATGCTTTGGTTGTTTTTTTTTCTTTCCAAACATCGTTGGTTTTATTGATATTTATTTATCTTAAAAAAAAATTCTTTTGCACACTTTTATTGCTATATACATATGTATAATCATTTTTCAAGACTGATTGATTTTGTGCATTGAAGTCGACTGCATTGGTCAATACAGTCGACTGCATTGGGGAATGCAGTCGACTGCGTTACGGGGGAAGGGCATAAATCGTGCCCAGATTTCCTTTTCTGCAGAAATCTTCTCTCTCTACTCTCTTCTTCGAAAGAAGCTCTCATCTCTCCTTGACTCAATTCTCCTCCGTTTGGCTTGAAATTGGTACGTAAATCCTCCCAAATCTCATTCTACTTCATGATTTACATACTTTCTCTAATCCATTTCATCTACATTGTTCATAATCGGTTGAAATTCGAATTGCTCTCTATAGAATATTTCTTCAGATCTACTTCAATTAAGCATGCTACTATATGATTTAATGCTTGATTCATATTTAGGGATGCTTATTACATGATTCTACATAGTTTAATTACTTGTATTCATGCAAAATTCGAATTTCCCCAATTTTCATAAACTAGGGTTCTTCATTTGTCAAAATTTCTTCAAATTGTTTATGCAATTACATGTTTCATCACTTGATTCATGCTTAGTTATGTCTATTGCTCGATTGTACGTGGTTAATTTCATTCAATTTGTCCAAAATTAAATTTTTTCCCAAAATTGCATGAATTAGGGTTTATCTTCCAAAAAAAAATTCATTTTATTTGAATATTCATTTCTCTTACATTTATTTTTTCTCTGTTTAGACTATTTCAAGTATGGCAAGAGAGAAACGTGCACGTGCCAGTTCATCTCGCTCACGAGCTGCACCCAAGCCCGAGCCTATCGCGGTAGAGTTTGATCAAAATCGATATCGGAACCGCGAGGCTGCCGATCGCTTTTCTGCACAACTCTCTTCACCTTTGACTCCAGGTTTGCGACTGGATACTCCATTCCTTTTCAACATAGGTGTACTTAGATGCCTTCAGGATTGTCATCTAGATCGCCTCACCGATAGGAACACTATTCTATATTATCCTGATGCAATCCGCTTATTTTATGCGAATTTGACTTGGAACATTTCCTCTGAGTCATGTACCCTCTCATCCTATGTTTTTGGACGCCGCATTTCATTCTCACAATCACGTCTAGCCACTCTTCTAGACCTCCCCGATAGTGGTTTCTCTTTTTCGTTAGAAATGATCCCTGTCGCTGGTCAGTCACATTGGTTTGACCGACCTTTTACTATTGAGGAACAGCTTCGACACACACTTCATTGTCGACAGGTTCGGGTTGCGAGCAAACCCAGCCTACGTGACCTACTTCTCTCTCTCGTCTGTTCCATCATATCATCGCTCATAACGTCATTCCTAGAACCGGCGGTCTTTCACTCGTCTCTTACTTAGACGTTCAGCTCTTGACCTTCTTTCGCTCAGGCACACCGCTTAACCTCCCTCGTCTCATCATGTTAAACATGATTAGGAGCGCCTCACATCCTGCCTTAGCTATACCTTATGGCCTCCTACTCACTCACATTCTTGCTGCCTTTGACATACCTCTTCTGGGTGAGTATATTGAGGTTACTAGGCACATCGTACTAGACTGCTCTACCCTTCGTAGGAAGGGCCTTTTAGATGATCGTAACCGTTTTTTACCTGAGCCTGACTTGGAAAATGTCATTGTCGATGATGATAATGAGGATGATGAGGATGATGATGATGATGGTGATGATGATGGTGCTGATGGTGATGATGATGCTGCTGATGCTGATGATGATGCTGGGGGAGATGTCGGTGATGGGTTTGATCGTGATCCACCTCCGTTGATCATTCCGAGTACACATGAGGCGGGCACTTCTTCCGGTCCTTCTACTTCCGGATATGAAGCGATCCTCACACGCTTAGATATGATGCAACAACATATGCATGCCGGTTTCAGTCGGATGGATCTTGTCCACAGCCAGCTCAGTCGACGCCTTTCTCGCATGGAGGATCATTGTGGGATTCAGTGTCCCGAGGAGGACATCTTTCATCCCCCTCCTCCACCATCGGGTCCTTAGGCATTAGGACATGCTTTATGTTTTTTTTATGCTTATCAAACTCAATTATGTATCTCAAAAACTTATCATGGATGCTACTCTTAGTATTGCATTAGCACTCTTAATTCACGCTTATCTTACTGCCTCTGGTTTAAAATTTATGTGCTATTTTCATACATGTGCTTGGTACACCTTTTGATGGTTATTCAAGTATTTATTTTTTTCTTGTTTAAATGCCCTTGTTGGCTATATTGATTATCCATGGATGGATACATAAGTTGATCACTTTCACACACACCCTTGATCTTTTTCAATGATGTCAAAAGGGGGAGAAAATATTGTTGAATATTGTTGATTCATGTGGATTTGATATGAGCATATATTACTGGAGTTAGGGGGAGCCCTATATTGCTTAAGATAGGGGGAGCCTTTTATGATTTCTTCTCATGACCCCTTATGGTTTATAATTGAGATTGTCATGCTTCTTTGCGTTCATTATCTTATATATCTCATATTATTTGAATCAATGTTTGTCATCATCAAAAAGGGGGAGATTGTTAACCCTACGGTTATTTAACCTAGGATTATATTTGATTTTGATGATAACTAACATTGATGATTATGCTGTCTAACATGCATTGAGTTGATGAAGCAATAGGAACAATCTCACACTCATGCAAATGGAAAATTAGACGAGCAAATCGTTCAAAGACTCTCAACGGAACGCATCAAAGAAGGATTTCGTCGATTGAACTTTACTATGCTTTATTTCCTTCTTTGTAAACTAGACGTAGAGAGATGATCGTTACGATGACTGTATACCTAGAATTTGCCCATAGGTTTCCCTTGCATGCATAAAAGTTTTTCATTCTTTGAAAACTAGGAAACTGCATTTTCTGGAATGCAGTCGACTGCATTGGATTGCAGTCGACTGCAACTTGGGCAGTGAGGTATTACAGTCGACTGCATTGGAATGCAGTCGACTGCAATACTTCCAGTAGCCTATTACAGTCGACTGTAAGTTGGAAGTTTTGAATTTCCAACGGCTACTTTGGGAATACAGTCGACTGCAATAGCCGTTTGGCGCATTTAATGCTCCACCTAATTCCAAACGGTCATATTCTTTTCCACCTCTATAAATACTCATCTTGGGCATAGTTTTGATTCATCAATTGCATTCAAAGCTCTCTTATCTTTCATATTCTCAAAGATCAAAGCAATTGTTCAAATCTCTCTTGTTTCATTGATTTCTCATCCTTTTCAAGAGAGCATTTATTGTGAGCTTACATTTGAGAGATATACACTTTCATAAGTCATCATACACTCATCTCTCTTGTTCTAGTGCTTAAACTTGTACTCATCTACTTCTTGAGAGTGAAATCTTGTACACATTTCTTCATTGAAAGGTTCTTGTATCAAAGCTTGGGGTTGTCAAGCTTTGGAGCTTTGGGTTTGTCAAAGCTTGTTCTTGATGTGGGCATAGCATCAAGGGATTGTAAGAGGTTCGATCTTGACCCGTAAGGAAGATCATACTAGTGGATTCTAGGGCCTTTCAAGGGACTTCCTTGAAGGGGTGGACGTAGGCTTGTGGGTATATCAAGCCGAACCATTTAATTCTCCTTGTCAAGTATCTCTAAACCCTTCTCTCTTTACATTATCGTCTTACATTTGTGTTGAGATTGGTTGTTTGCTTATTTGAGTTATTGAGATTGAGGTTTGTTGTTTGTTAATTTTTAAAGTAGTCTTAAAACCCTATTCACCCCCCCTCTAGGGTTATTTTATTGGTTTCA